>ML808046.1:32873-50187 GCA_009831015.1 Picea engelmannii
GCAATCGTGTTCCAGAGGCCCTCTGATTGAATTGACCAACCTGCATTCATTCCTTGGCTTTCCATTTATGGAGGAAACGATGTCCAACTACCCTCAGCTGTTGTAATAACTGTTTCATTGGAATCGGAGAAGGCCCTGGCCGATCTTGTGCCTACAGGACATGGAAATCTTCATACTCTGCCATTTGAATCTCACTTGGATAAATCATGGTAGGACTGATGAGTGACGTGGAGTGGTGAGTGAACGGTGATCGGGCAGGAAAACGATAGGGCAGATACAAGCGGCAGGATCCATGGGTGTTGAAGTGTACGAGCCAGGTGGAGGAACACAATGGCCGAAAAACTGTGGTTAGCATGATATGGAAAGAAGGCGTGGCGGCAAAGAACAGACGGCGGATGTATGTGACGAGGCTTTGGGATTTCGGGGATCGGGGTTCGCGAGTTTGAAGAGCGCGAGTTCCTTGCCTCCGGGATCCCCGATATCTCGATATGCAACGAGCTCCTTCTCCCAGGGAATAGCCCCTACCGGCTAGATCATAACCCATAAGACCTGTCCCTGCGCGACCGTGGTCCAACTTTCCATCGAGATTTCAGCATTTTTGACGACACGATGTTTGTGTCCACTAGACTTGTGATTTCCCGAAACCCGATGGCTTATGGCCATTGACTTGTTGACGGTCAGCTCCTTGGTGCATAGTCTACCACCTGTCTTCCACTATCGGAAATCGGGCATCGGGATATCGGGATTTCTGTTGCCATGTGATCGGGACTTTTAGTTTCGCGACCCCCGACTCTATGGGATCTCTCACCACGTGCCTCTGGATCGGACGACCTGTATTCAGCCTTTAAAGAAAAGAGACTTCTCTACTGCTAAATGTTGAGTAGATGGGAAACTCTGACACCCCGATGACCGTTGATTTTCTTTGTGGACGGATCTCGTCCGTCAATAGCAAGACTTAGCACGCTCGCTTGATTTGATACTTCGAGGAAAACAAGAATTCTCCCGAGCTGCGCTTGAGCACTGCGTGCAACTTGCAGATCCGCGTGCTTCTCGGACCAGGGACAAGATTTACCCCACGAACCAAAAATATCTCTAACAAGGAGGATCTGAAGAACTTAACATTTCAACTAAACCATAACAAGGGTAAGGACAAAACATAATTTGTTTGGTGTACCACATGCAAGACAAAAGGACACCACAAGAATAAATTCCCAACATTCACGCAGTACATGGAAACATGACTGCCAAACCCTTTGCCATGAGAAGGACTATGGTTTGAGATATGTAAGACACAAGGGATCCATATCACTATCCAATGATGTAGAAATACCAGACAATGCCTAAGAGTTCATATTGCATTTTTTGCAAGTCATTAGGCCATGATGACAAAGATTGTAGGGAAACGGAGTTGACGAGGGAACGAGCATCAGATCCCTGTAGGGTGCAAGAAGATATGATGACAGGGAAATCTGCACCACATTTCAAGCAAGTAACAACCCCATATAACGTTGTGCCACAACAATACAACACTGTGCAACCGTAATAGAATATCACGCAACCATATTATAATCCCGCACAGTATAACCAGGCGCCCCAGTAAAACACATCACGAAGAGATCGAGCTGGATACAAAGGTGGAGGACGAGGAAGAGGAGGCTTTGGAAGAGGTAGAGTACCGGTTGTATGTCACAACTGTCAACAACCAGGGCACTATGCAAGAGAATGTTCACTTCCACTTGCGACATGTATGTATTGTTGTGCATCAAATCATGATACAAAATATTGTCCGACACTATTGGGGAAGATCCATGAAAAGAGAAATCAAAATAATTAGAATGTTCAGTGTATTTCTACAGAATCAAGGGATGATGGAAGAAATATCAACATAGTTATGCGTGGAGGAACTAAGACAAGAAATGACATAGTAAGATAAGATCCAACACAACACCAATGGGTGAAGAAGAATGTTGAACCACAGAAGCAGTTTGATGCGCAAAATGAAAAGGGGATATTCCAGCAAGCTAGACAAGAATTATTGAAGCCAAACATTTCATCTAAATCAAATGGACAACACACTTAGGATGAACCAACGTATGATATGTCTTCATCACTGGATCATACTAATGAAGCACAACCTCTAGGACAAGTAAGTACCATAAAGGATTTTATGCACTCCTGTGTTAAGCTATTAAATGACCAATCATCTGTTAAAATTTTGCAAAATATGCTATAAATATGTAACTCATAGGTAGAGGAGAAATTAGAACAAAAAACAATCAATCACCTGCATACAAGAAGGAGGACAAGCAGGGAGTTCAGATTAAATCGTAACATTGGAGATTTCAATATGGGGGACATCATACTGGATTTAGGATCTGAGGTGAACGTGTTACCCAAGAAGACATGGAAATGTATGGGAGAGCCCACATTAGGATATTCACTTGTTCAAATGAAACTAGAAAATCAACACAAATTTCTACCAATTGGAAGGCTAAAGGGTGCGATAGTAGATCTGGATGGAGTGTGCACCAAGGAAGACTTCGAAGTAACATAAATAGTGGATGGCACAACACCTTATCCAACATTTCTTGGACTGGAATGGGCATTCAAAAATCAATTCATAATCAATTTGAATATGAGGAAGATGAAATTCGAGTCAGGAGAGTACAGAGTCATTGTGCCACTAGACCCATTAGAAGGAGAAAGGTTTGTAGAAACCACTTGCTTGGACCTAGAGGAAATTAACTAGCTGTATAGAACCAGGACGCAAGAACAATACTATGTGAATCCAACTGCAGATGGGGTACTCAGTTGGATAAGTATCACATCATGTGCGTCAGACTCAGATACAAGGATGGAAAATTGGCAGCAGAGATTACATGAAGTCTCCACAAGAAGATGTGCAAGAATAGACTGCACAGTACGATGGGTAGGTACAGAAATAAGAGAACCTCCTAGCTTTCATGGGGTGAACGACTTAGAGGAATTCCTAATAAGATATGAATATGAAGTGTTACCAAATTAGAGGCTCTTAGATTTGGATATAGCACTCAAGGAAACACTTGCAATATGGTGGGGTGTGCACAAAGAGACCATTAGGGACTGGTACCAATGTAAATGATTATTGCACATTAGGTTTGGCACAGAGAAGAAGAGTAGAATGATGCATATATATGATGGAAAAGGGTCACCTTTGGAACAATTGGAGAAGTGCAGAATATTATGGACGATGACACCACCAGAGGAATGGCCTCGTCACTTTATTCATACACTAGAAGGAATCCCAACAAATTGGTATGTAGACTAGGAACTGTGCAGAGGAAGTGCATAATGGAAAATGTTACAACATAACTTTACAGTCACTTTATCATTTGAACATGAGAACCCCAACATAGACTCAACACTCAAAAAAATACGAGGGGTGATATTCATTAAGGAATCAGAAGTTGAACTTATGATAGAAGGTCAACAACAGAACAACTAGATAGTGAAAGAATTATTTTCATGCTACCATGTGTAGGAAGAATCACCAGATGAGGAGGACCCGCACAACATTCATATTAAATAAGATGAAGGTGAAAGAGAGGTGGAAGGCCCACCTATGGAATCATAAGCGTTTGTTGTGTCGATCAAGGTGAAGAAATTTAACATTGAGACAACCGGGAATCCCAAAATGGCTAGAATTGGAGACTATTGGGATGAGCAAGCAGTAGAAAGAATAACAGAGTTACTACGCGAGTACAGTGACATGTTCCCAACAAAATTTATAGAAATGAAAGGCATAGCAGGAGAGCTAGGAGAGATGAAGATACCTCTCAAATATGAGGCTAGATCAGTCAAACAATGAACATATAGACTGAACCCGATATATAAGAATAAAGTAAAGGAAGAGATTGACAGGATGTTGGAGGCCAAAATCATAGAACCAGTGGAGGAGTTTGAGTGGGTCATCCCTATGGTATCTCATGAGAAGAAGCAGGGAGGGATAAGGATATGATTTGACTTGAGGAAGCTAAATGAATCTTGCCTTCATGACCCTTTCCCTACCCCTTTCACAGATGATGTATTAGAGAATGTAGGAGGCCATGAAGCATACTCATTCACAACTGGATTCTTAGGTTACCATCAAATAAAGATAGCCCCAAAATATTGGTACAAGACCACTTTTTCCACATAATGGGGATCTTACCAGTACATAGTCATGCCTTTTGGGCTGAAGAATGCACCGACTATATTCTCAAGAGTATTCATAGTTGCGTTTAAAGAATTCATCCATCCCTTTTTAGAGGTATACCTAGATGATTGGATAGTATATAGTCTTTTGAAGGACCATGTAGAGGTGTTAAGGCTGATGTTAGAAAGAGGTAGGAAATGTCAGATATCATTAAATATCAAGAAGTGCATCTTTGAGACACTTTTTGGGATACTATTGGGACATATAGTATGCAAAAAAGGCTTGCCAGTAGATCCTGCCAAGATTGCGGTGATTGTTAATCTACCACAACCAAATTTAGTATGTCAGTTGAGAGAAACATTGGGACACACATGATACTGTAGGAAATTCATAAAAGGGTGTGCACAGATCACTGCGCCATTGGAGAAACTATTGAGGAAATATAGAAAATTTCAGTGGAATGAGGACTGTCAGTGAGGACTGGACACTCTAAAAGAGAAGATGGTAACAACACCAATAATAATATTCACATATTGGGAAAAGACAGTTCATGTGCATGTATATGCATCAACTATAGCACTTGGAGCTATTCTGGTGTAGCCAGGAACATGGGAATTGGACCATCTTATAACATTTGCTAGAATAGAATTGTCAGAGTTGGAGCAATATTGCAATACCACAGAAAGAGAAGGCCTAGCTATGGTCTATGCACTCCAAAAGTTCAAACATTACTTACTGGGAAAACATTTCAAGATGTTTACAAATCATTCAGCCCTCAAATACCTAGTCAATAAATCAATATGGGGGGGGGAGGATTTGTAGATGGTTACTTTTTTCTGGGAATTTGACTTTGAAGTAATAGTCAAGCCAGGGAAGTTGAATGCAGGACCTGATCACCTATCAAGTATTACTAATGGAAAGGAACCTACGAGCTTAGACGACAACTTCCCTGATGCATATTTATTTTCATTCCAAGTAGTTGATGGATACTTTGCTGACATCATGCAATACTTGAGTACAGGGACTGTGCCACAAGAATTCAACATTGCACAAAAGAAAATTTTGTTATTCCAAGATGCAGACTATCAATTGATTGTAGGACAACTTATATAATATGGGTGCAGATAACATCTTGAGAGGATGTGTACTAGAACATGAAAGACCTAGGATTTTAGTAGAGGCTCGTGAGGGAATAACAGGAGGACATTATGCAGGCAAAGCTACCACGCAGAGGTATTGCGCACATGACTATGGTGGTAGACCATGCACAGGATGCAAAGGACTACTGCTAGATATCTGATGTATGTCAAAGGGTTGGTAAACCTAATAGACGGGATGAGATGCCCCTAAGATCACAAGTAACCTTGTAGGTATTTGAAAAATGGGAAATAGACTTTGTGGGACCAATTAAACCACTAACAAAGAGGTCAGGAGCAAGGTATATCATTACTGCGACAAAGTATCTAACGAGATGTGAAAAAGAAACACCAGTGAAAGATTGCAGTGCATAAACAACAACACACTTCCTGTTTGAGAAAGTGATCACTAGATTTGGATGCCCAAGGATTCTTGTGAGTGACCAAGGCACTCACTTCATTAACAATACTATTAGTTTTATGATCGAGGAGTTTGAAGTATATCATCAAAAGAGTACACCATATCACCCTCAAGCAAATGGCACAGTAGAATCCTTTAATAATATCCTAGAGAATGCATTGACAAATATATACAACGTCAAAAGGGATGATTGGGACTTGAAGATACCAACAGTACTATGGGTGTACAAGACTACATGCAAAAAATTGATAGGGCCGACACCATTCAGGTTGGTGTATGGATGAGAAGTAGTGGTTCCATTAGAGTTCTTAGTACCTAGTCTATGCGTAGCAGCAATCACCAACATGATAGAATGAGGCACAATCAAAGAACGACTAAGTCAGATGATGGAGATGGAGGAAGATAGGATCCTAGAAGGATTTCACCAAGAGGTACAAAATTCAAGGGACAAATCTTGGCATTACAGACATATTAAAAGGAAGATTTTCAAGGAGGGAGACCTAGTCTTGGTGTATGACAGTAAATTTCTTCAGCACCCAAGAAAATTCATAGTACATTGGTTGGGACCATATGAAGTGAAAACTGTCACAGATGGGGGATCTGTACAGTTGAAGGATTTAAGAGGTACAGAACTCAGAGGAATTATCAATGGGATTCGACTGAAACTCTGCAGGGACAATCAACCTCCTAACACTTAGGAAGTTATCACACAGTAAAAAGAGAGAGAGAGAGAGAGAGAGAGAGAGAGAGAAGGGAGTTAGTGCAACGAAAAGAGAAAAGTCCACGCACAACACAAGACTGACACACTACACACCAAGGAATGGTGAGATAGCACAAAGTTGTCGCGCACTAAAAAATCCCACCGCGCTAGAAAAAGGATTGATGATTAGAGAAAGGAGGAAATTTGAAAAATGGTGGTTACGACAAAAAGGCGTGAACTGGTGACATCTATCAAATTGAATATCAAGTACTCTTGAAGCGTCATTGCATTAATTGTGTGAACTGGAAGCATTGATCAAATTGAATGACAAGTAATCTCGAAGATCCTTCACATTAATCACGCCAACTGGCGGCGTCAAGGAAATTGAATGTCACGTATGCAGGAAGCACCATTTCATTTAAATCACAACTCGATAGATTCTTCGAGAAGCTTCACAACACTTGCTATACAAGGAAGGCACATGGGCGACATAACACTTATTGTGAAATCATGAAATCACAGAGAGATAGAGCATACAAAGAAAAGAGAGAGTTATCAAGGGATACAAAACAAACCAGTTTGACATAAATCACCCTTAAACCACCATGGCACCACCCAAGTTCGATGCGTTGAGCTAGGATAGCAAGAAACCTCGAAGCCACCATAGAGCACCACAATAGACACAGGGAACTGAGCAGGAACCTACACAGGCTACGAAATTCGTCAACTTGGATGAAATTCCCTCATCCCATATGGAACCAACGATCCCCACACCTGTGGTGGAGGAAGCCCAACCAACAGTAGTGGTTGGAATGGATGTAGACATGTAGGAAACTGGACAAGACCAGTAGGTTAAGGATGCAGGTAATCCTTTGCGACCTGCGCACGCTGAAGGATCCCAGAGGGTAGATGGGACAACCCCAAAACATACAAAATTTTCCATGCCAAAAAAATCACACAGAGGAGAGCCTGCACAACAACAGGAGGGGATGGTAGAATATGTTACTGACCACCCATAAGCATATGCCGATGATAGAACAATGGAGGCTGGAACCTCAAGCCAACCACCACAATGAAAGGGAAAACATCCTATGGCAAGATCATTGCGTAAACATGTTGCAACAACCATAGTCTTACTGTGCATTCTGGAAGGGGTGCAGGCCACGCCTAACCTTCTGGGATGCATGGAAATACTGCGCTACTCGGACCATGATGTGGATGATGTGGATAAGTTCCCAGATTTTTCAAGGCAGGTCTACCTTGACAGTGTAGGAACAATGCCCTTTGAGGATCCAATTTTACAGCCAAAACAATGGGCATCCAGATTGGCCAACATCGGAATACTAAACTTGTTGGATATTCCACATTTTGGAAGGGGTCGGGACACAAACAAATGCGTCAAGAAATTGATGGAAGTCACCAATGGAGGCTACCTATGGTTGGAAGATCTTGTCACTATATATGTGGAGCTCATTTATTTTATCACGGGTTTGTCATCTCGGGGGGGGAATCCAATGAAGTACCTCGACAACAAGACAAAGGAGAAGGCGCTGGCGAAGGAAATGAAAAATACATATGACACAAAGTGAGGGTCACACAAAATCATTATCACGTGCATTAGTGATGCATCAACAAGGCTAGCCACTAAACGCATGGCGTGAAAACTACATAGAAAGTGTTGTAAGGAGGAAGTCCCTATCGGGGTCGTTGTGGCTGCAGCATAGTGAGTGGAGGAAACTATGCTTAGTTGGGCCTCGTACTTACTAAACCTGTTCCTTGATGATTGCAAAGACACGCAGGATCTGGGAACAAAATTTCACTACTCTTGACTACTAATCATGATTGCCTTGATCGGATGGAGGGAGCCACAGTACACATATTTTTGTGAGTGGACTAGTCATTGTCACGTAGTGCGATACACATCATTGGGGAGCACATCGGACCCCAAAATCAAAAGTACCAATGCAAGCACATTCACGCGGTACTATAACGAGCTCCATGAGAGAATTGCCAACAATTGGAGAATTACTCCATAAGTGGTTGCACAATGCCGAGACATAATGAACTTCAAAGAAACTAGGCACACAGTATGGATCCAAGTGAGAAGGGATCACGAGAAAGAATGGATGCAACTTAGATACTACGTCAAAGAAGAATATGCAGACATGGAAATCAGGGACTGGAAAGATGACTGGGGAATTCCAGTCCTCACTCAAGAGATGCCTACAGGTACGACGGCCGATGCAAATCAAGTTAAGACACTTGTTGGGGATAAAGCTGCACCGAAGAATCCAAATCCAAGTCAGAGGCTGGCACAACAAAAGAAGTGGGGTGTGCCAAAGAAAGGTACCCAGGCTGGACAAAAGGACACTACCCCAACACCAAAATAACTGGAGAAAGGGGTTGCGACAACACAATGAACCCTATTGACTGCCACCCCATAGGAACAAGGCTAGAACAAAAGGTCGATCGTCCACACTGGGGGTGTGTGCAAAAGGCCAAGGCGGGCAAGCAATTGCCAGAATATACAATCACCGAGGACGATGTTGACCTCGTGGCTGAAAGAGTCTAGGACTGTGAAGCTGAGGAGTTTGAAGATGCCCAACACAAGAGAGGCCTCATTCAGGATGAGTTGGCCAACATAAGGTAGGTCTTAGGGTAGATCTGAGGCACGTAGAGGACGTACAAGGGAACATAGTCATTCCCAACAAAATTAGAAATAGAAGCCAGGGCTAGGCCGAGTGAACATGATACGATCCAAACAATAGTGTAGGAGAGCTTGGCCTTCCATATTACACCTATCCTGTTGTGCATGGATGAGATTATAGCCCAGACAGCCGTAAAATATCTGGTGCATATATAGTTGGTAATGGGGAAAATAACAACCAAGGCACTATACAAATTACAAGTCAATGTCACGCAGGAGGTGCAGTCACGCGCACGAACAAAAGAAACAGAGTTGCAACATACAAGGGATAACAAGAGGAGTTGGAATTGGTGCTCGAGTAGGTCAATATTGAGACCAAAGACAAGAAAGATCGTGCAAATAGGCTCGAGCAACGAGTGGTTGCAGCCTATGACATAATCCCGAATAGTTTGCAAATAATAGAGCCCACTACATCACAAAATAATGATCATATTATGAAAACAATTGATCAATACAAGCAGGAGATCAAAAACCTTTGGGAACAACTCATTCCTACAACTTCCCCGGAGGTGAAGTAACAAAGGAGGCAAGAAGTTGCAAGACATATGGAAGAAATGGAACGACAAGTCAAAGCAGTTGTGGACTTGTTCGATAGGGAGGAGTAGCTATGGAAAGTGGTAGAAGAGGATGAACAGGTCCAACACTGGTACCAGGAAGAGGAAAAGATAAGCGTAGCCATCTAGGACCTCAATCAGAGGTAGAAAACGATGAATATCACCAAGCACATCAAATGGGTAAAAGACGTGAAGAAGCTGCAAGAAAAGCAAGTAGTTGTGCAGACAAAAAAGAAGGATCGACAAGCTCAAATGGAACATATCCAAGAGCTAGCCACGGAAGTCATTGCGCAGGTAGAGGAGGAAAAGAAGAAAATAGAACAAACAAAGACAGAGTGCACATAAATGATCTAGGAGGCGATCACAATGCAATTGTTAGATGTGCTCAAAGAAAAGGCCGCGTAGGTTCAAACACAAGAAATGGAACTAGAAGACAAGTTCCACACTCTAGTAGGAGCGGTTGAAGAAATGTGCATAATCTAGGTGGATCGGGACGAGCCACATGTCAGTGTTGGGGGCTTGTTGGTCGAAGGCCCACTTTTGGGAAAAAGGCCAATTTTGGAGAGAAAAGCATGAAGTAGAAAGAAAAGACATATGGAAGGAAAAGCAACAGATGAGAAGGAAGCATGTGAGGAATACATGCAAGGGAGGCCTAAGTACATTAGGATTATGGTTTTTTCATGATATTGTAATGAATGTTAAGCCAAGATTATGTATAAGTAACACCTACGAGGTCTAGGGAAGGAGAGCGACCAAGAGAGAAAGAGAAGAATGAGAAAGATTAGAACTGCAACATTTTTGTAAGCTGGTGAGCTAGAGAAGAGTCGAGCAACTTGACCCCAAGGGTTAGATCCCAGGCTGAGGATACTGGTGTGATTTAGTTAGCCTCATAAGGATTGAGAATCTTGTTGACACTGTAATATCTAACATTGTAAACGCATGCAACGCAAGACATTGTTGAGAAATAATAAAATATCTTGAGAGCCAAATACTTGTGGATGTAGCCCAAGAGGGGGTGAACCACGGTAAAAATGTTTTATGTGATTGAATGTTATGCATCTCCATTGTTGTTAATGATTAAATTCTAGATAAATGATTGAAGGAAATAGTTATATATGATATTCCACATGCATGAGTAAGAGTGATTGATTAATTAACATGTTAGACTAAATTAATGAAGATCAAAAGGTACAACCGTAGATCCCCACTTATTCCCAGGTTGCAAGCATATAAGCATGGTATCTACCCATAGAACTATCTTGAGTGAGACTGTGTAGTGCACCCTGTGCACTACGCTTCCTTCTGGTATACTAGGAGGGTCGATAGTTTTAGAGGGATTTTGTTGGGAGCTTGTTAAATCTGAACCCGGGTCAACTTATGACAATAGGGTGAGATCAGAGTAGATAAATTAGTTCAAAAACCAACATGCATGCATCCCAATAAGATTTCCAACATTTAATACAACCCTATACTGTACAACAACTAAAGGTGGGAAGTACAACATTTGTTGTTGTCTATACAACTAAGTTGAAGCACATAAATAGAGGTATCCTTTCTGTTAATGTTTCAAACTATTTCCAAGGTGTTCTGTTGGGTGGAATCTGTATAGTTGAGGACTATACCATACAGTCAAATATGGGCATAAATTTTGAGGGTCGTACTGTTGTATTTCTATTGTACAGGACCGTACAATTTCATATAAATCGAGACAACTAGATAGGGCACAAAAATCGAGGTGTTTTGTGTAGATTTAGAGAGATAAGTTGTTGTTTATTAAGTGTTGATTTTGTTATTTTTGTAAACTTAGAATTTTTCCTATGAGCTCAAAAAGAAGAAAATCTCATTGATTGGTTTTCCCCTTGTGGGTTTTTACAGGGGCAATGCCCAAAAATTCCTTGTGTCAAATGTGATGATTTTGTCTATTGTTCATTGTTATTTCCACTACTATATTTTTAGATTGCTTAGTCACTTGTATTTCTTCTCATAGTTCCAGTAAATTTCATGTGGTTCCATTTCTTTATAGGTGAATAACTATAGGAGGTTGAAATATATTATTGACTAAGTGTTTGAGATCATATTTTCAACATGGTATCAGAGCAGGAGCTCTGAGGTTCAACAAACAAAATATTTGACACTTGATTTGCAATGAGTGTAGAGGGGTTTTGCTTGGAATAAGGAAGGGGAAGAGTTGAGTTTCAGTTGAGAAGGTCATGGATATTGGCTTGAGGCTTGAATATAGGTTGGATGGGGTAGTGAAATTTAGTCGTTGGAAGGAGAGGATAGTTTTGTTTCTAGAAGAAGCTGAGTTATGCGACATTATGAACAACACACAATAAAAAAGACTTGTCATTGTTCCTACATATGCAACTCTTTTGGAAGAATTCCAAAAGAAGAATGTGAAGGTCAAGAGGATTATGCTTTATGCAATTAAGGACCATGTTATTTCCTATCTTTCTAGAAAATCAAATGCCTACGAGATGTGGGCATATTTGACCAAGCTATACCAAATTTCCAATGAGAAAAGAAAAATGGTATTGAGAGAGAAGCTGAGAAACATAAATATGACCGAGACTGAAAAGGTGTCCTCATACCTTACTAGAATCACTCAAGTTTGTGATGAAATTGGCATAGTTGGAGAGGTTATAACATATGGAGAATTGGTTAGGACCACTCTGAATGTTTTTTCAGAGAAGTGGAACAATTTTGTTAAAGGTGTTGTCTCCAAGGAGAATCATCCCAACTGGGAGATATTGTGGGATGAATTCATACTAGAAGATAATCGTGAGGAGGGTATTTTTATTAGACAAGAAAAGGGTGAGAAGAATGAGGATAATGTTTCCCTCATAGTAGAAAATAAGAAGGACACAAAATATATAGGAGGGGATAATTCCTCTCATTGCAGGAAGAAGGACATGAGTAAGGTGAGATGATATGCATGTCATGAGTTGAGACATTATGCAAGCCAATGTTTGAACAACAACAAGAAGAGGTGAGAGCCAGAGGTATTAGCATCAACTAAGGTTGTTGAGTTCACATAAAAGTTTGAGAATAAGTTTTCCTTAATGGTGTGTCTTTCAAGGATTGGGTGCCTAGGGTGTACATGCACTCTTGCATGGTTCTTGGACAGTGGGGCCTCTTGGCACATGACAAAGATGAGGTCTGTATTACTCAATTTTTTAGAGACCAGCTCAGAAATCTATGTGGGGTGTGGGGTTAGCACTAGACATGTCCTTGTTGTGGAGGGAGTTGAAAGTGTTAGATTCCAACAGGAGTCAGGAGGATATGTGGAGTTGGACAAGGTATTATATGTTTCCGAACTACCGACGAAATTTCTCTATGTGTCGTATTTTGAGATAGATGGATGTGGGATTGTGTTCTCCCAAGGACAGGTGTACCTATATATAGAGAGAATCTCTTCTGAATCAAGTGTGTTTCTTGGTGTCTGATTAGAGATATTGTACAGAGTGCTTGGTCAACCTATAGTTGGATCCAGTGGGTGGTTGATTCTGACTCTGACAATTATGAGAATTCAGAGAGAGCACCTTGGATGTGTAGGTCTCTTGATTAGAGTTTAGTTCATGTAGTTGGATATTCTTCTAGTTCATAGGGAGAAGAGGGTTCCAATTCAGTGGGATCGACTACAACAATAGAGGACATGATGGGGTTAGAGATAGATCCAGGTGGAGGCTCCAGAAGTACCTCCCTCGCTAAGAGGGAGTGTTAGATTTTGGTATCTTGGAGATACTTTTGCATTGCCAATGCTCAACATGTAAAAGAGACCAAGCATATTTATCTCTTAGGTGACTTTATAAAGTGATTTTATAAAATCAAGTTGAGCCTTTTATTATTTAATGGGTAAAAATGACTTTATGACATTTGGGTCACTTAAGTGATTTGAATAAACTCAACGGATGATTAAGTTGGGACCGTTGATCTCAAGAGGGAAATATATAATCTTGATCATTCATCTCTTTGGAAGACCAAAGGTTAGGGAAGTCACACATTAAAGATGCATAAAAGGATCTTGAGAGAGAAGTGGGAGGCACATTTTTTAGGAGAGCTTGGAGGGAAGTTGAAGATGCACACTTTCCAAGAGAGGTTGAGATTAGGAAAAGAGAGCAGAAACAAGAGGGGATTGGCATGCATCCCAAGAATATTTTCATCATTTAATACAGCCATGTACCATACAACAAATGAAGGTGAGGCATAAAACATTTATTGTTGTCCGTACAACTGAGTTAAAGCACATAAATCGAGGAAACCTTTTTGTTAATGTTTGGCATGATTTTCAAGGTGTTTTGTTGGGTGGAATCCATACAACTGAGGACTATACAATACAATAAAACACGGGCACAAAATTAGAGGGTCCTATTGTTGTATTTTTTCTATATAGGATCATATAGTTGCACATAAATCGAGACAAATAGTTTGGGAACAAAAATCGAGGTGTTTTATGCAGATTTAGAGAGACAAGTTATTGTGTATTTAATGTTGATTATGCTTCTATTGTAAACTCATATTTTTCCTATGAGCTCAATAAGAAGAAAATCTCCTTGACTAGTTTTCCCCTTGTGGGTTTTTCCAGGGGCATTTCCCAAAAATTCCTTGTATCAAATGTGGTGATTTTGTCTATTGTTCATTGTTATTTCCATTTCTATATTTTCAAATTACTTAGTCATTTGTATTTCTGCTCATAGGTCAAGTAAATTGCATGTGGTTCCATTTTTTTTATTGGTGAATACTATATGAGGTTTAAATCTATTATTGACTAAGTGTTTGAGATCATATTTTCAAAAGGTGGTACAATACATCTTATCATGGCGATAATCGTATGATTCCATTTGAGGCGATCTAAGCTCAAAATCCCCCCTCTGTATTATCTTATTTGCTTGATGTCTCTAAGGTCTAGGAGCCTAACAAAACCCTTACATTCCTAGATGACATTCTACGTACCCTCAAAGAGAATTTGGTCCTGGCTCAAAATCACATGAAGCAACAAGATTATTAGTGTCATTCTGAATGCCACTTTTTTGAAGGGGATCATGTGTTTCTTCGTATACAACCTTATAGGAAAAATTCCCTCAAAGAATATCATTGCCCAAAAATTACTCCAAAATTTTATGGCCCTTATACAATCGTCAAGAGAGTTGGGCCTCTGTCTTACACGTTATCTCTTCCCAGTCACTGTAAGATCCATCCAATTTTTCATGTATCTTTCTTAAAGAAAATGATTGGACCAAGTGTTATATTCAAACTAGTCTTCTAGAATTTGACGAAGAAGGATCCATTTGGTTGCAACCACAAGCAGTCATGGCCACATGCGAGCATCGTTTTTCGTCAGCACACAATTCAAGAAGTTTTAGTACAGTGGAAGGATACACAACCCAAGGATATCACATGGGATTCAACCACCATTCTCTGGAAATTCGCACATCTCAAGCCTTGAGGGCAAGGTTGTTATTTAAGGGGAAGGGTATGTTAGGGTCCTAACCTCCCTAACCCCTCAATTAGATAGAATAATATGTTTTTCTATGCAACAAAGGCGATCATTAGTAAATAAGGACTATGTAATAATGTGAACATGTCTAATGTAAGAAGACTTAGTAGAATGTTTTGCCTCTAAAAGGTTCTTCCTCTAGAATGTTCTCTAGAAGATAGAAATAGTATAAATAGGGGTAGAAAGCATGGAAAAGGTTGTCTTGTGAATTAATTTGTACTTGAGCTCTACTCTATTGGAGGTTGCTCCCTCAAAGAGGCAAGTCAAATTTTCTCTCAAGATAATAAAGGTATCATCATTTGGATAAATTATGTCATTGTGCTTACTATTTCATTATTTCTGCTAACAATTGTGATAAAAAAATTATTTTTTCTTTGCATATTTCCTTCTGGTACCTTACAATAAATCTCTAAGAGTCAAACCAATATGAGTGTTCCTTATCCTCCTTATTATGAAGACTACTATGAAGTGAGGGTCAAATGCCTAGCACATCAACCCATGGATATAAAGATGTTATTCCATCCTGAGGATCACCTTGTGGCTAATGATTTCCGTCACTCCAGTGTTTCAATTGATGAGCCTCCAAGGGAAAAAGAGGCGGAGGTGGTAGATGAAAGTGTTTTTTTGAATGATGATCAACCTTTTGACCTAACTCATATCTAGCTCAATATGGTTTTTTAAAACATTATGGCCAAGGTAAGAAGGATGTATGATCTATGGATAAGGCCTACAACCTAAAATTTTAAAAGGGAGGATAAAGATAAAATGAATGGAATGAAAGGAGAGATGTAGAAAAAGTGTTTGAATCCCCAAAGAAGGAAGCGACATTTAAGGTTGCTAATTTCAATAATTTCACAGTCTCAATCAATAGGGAGCCTCAAGAGGACCCACATTCCAATGGGACACGAGGTCTTGTAAAAAATGGGAATCTCTCTATAACCCCTCATTCAAAATGTCACCCTAGCCACACCTAATGCCAACACCAAACCCTTAGATGAAACCGTTGTGGGACCCCCTATTTTTGATATCATATATAAATTGAGTAAAATAAAAATCCCCATGCGTATGTCTGAAGTTGTCAAATATCATGTCCACAATAAGGTATCAAATTTCCTATGGTTTAGAGAACATTGATAGGTCCAAATTTCTCAAGCCCAAACTTCTCAGCGCAAAAATCCAAGCCCACATACAAATATTATGGTTCTCTAAGATGGAATCCCACTTCAAGCTAACCTAATTAACCTTCAAAATGTTTCTCGCAAGATCATGTTGGAAAATCTATCAAATGGGAGAGATAAGCTTTACCCCACTTTGGAGCTCCAAAATCTCCACCTACATAACTACCTATATGAATTTGGAGCCTCACATTCCTTGATATTCCTAGCTATAATGGGGAAGTTAGGATTGGATATTACAAGACCCTACAAATACCTCTATTTTTTTTATTCCAAGAGGGCCTAATGGTTAGGGATGATCATAGACTTAGTGGTAAGGATGGTCCAAATTCCAAGAAAACTAGTCATGATGGATGTGGTAATTGTTGATGTCCCACCCAGTTACAACATGTTTCTATTAGGGCATCAAAGGACTTATATCGGAGGTAGAATTCAATTCAACCTATGTTTTTCTACAATACCTATATTTGGAGGTGAAACTAGGTGCCTCTATAGAGAGCCTAAGATATCCTGGACTCCTTTACATCCAAAAATACCCATCCAACTTCCCTACTTACACCTTCGACAACATTGGGAATAACAATGAGTCAACCCTTATGGAAGGATGTGAGAAACTAATATTAGAAGAAGAAAATCTTGACTCATATGACCTTTGGACCTTAATATTTAATGGAGGATGCAATACAAGTGGAAATGGGACAAGGGTCCTCTCTTGGTTTCCCCCAAGGGAAAACAATTCCCTTGTGGTTTCAAGATGGAATTTAAGTGCACCAACAATGTGGAAGAAGTTGAGACTCTAATTTTGGGATTGGACACAAGAATGAAAATGTTAGCCTATGGCTTACCTTTACCAATCACTAAGTCTAAATGATCCGAAATCGGATCCAGAAGCCTGACAGGGCTTGAAAAATGCTCAAAAATGAAAGTGTTCAGAATCCGACGAAACCAAC
>ML808046.1:50287-108269 GCA_009831015.1 Picea engelmannii
AGGCAATGGCTCCAAAGTATTGATAGGGAAAGACTCATGGATTGGATGTGACAATTCATACATCCTTCGAGAGGATCTTGTCAAATTCCTAACTCAGAGAGGATTTGTTTTACTTAAATCAAGTGGGACATGGAGATTACATTATAGGAAACTAAAGATGGCTCTTTAGGGAATAACTAAATTTGGAGGTGACACAAATACCAGCATGGAAACATTACATCAACTCCTTAAAAAATTCCTTTGTCAGACTCACATTCCAGGAAGACCAAGTCATTCAGTCTTGCTGGGAAATTCTCCCCCAAACTTGGTTACATTGCACAACTCCAAGATTATGATCCACCCCCATGGTGGGGCCAACCGCTATGGAAATTTCAGTGTCCACCAAAAGAAAAACTCTTCACTTGGATGGTTACGTAATACCACCAAAAGATCAAAAAATTGCTCAATCATTTAGAAAGTAGTGGTAAAATGCTTCTCGGTGGTGGGAGAGGGTTTGGCATGGAAGATTGGTAACATATTCAAAGTTAGAATAGGCTCAGATCCTTGGGCTGGCAGTGGTCAAAACCATATTCTACCGGATGATATTGTACACCAGATTCATGAGAGCGTATTTTTTCACCTAAACCAGATAACAGATCTAGAGACTTCCTCAATATGGAATCAAGGTTGGTTGGATACTGCCCAGGTGGGACTGGGAGCTCATCAGGTTAAATCCTGGACAAATTACCTCTTGGCTTTGAAAGCTACTCATGTAAGGATCAGAGATAGGGAGGATGAATTAGTTTAGAAACATGCAAAGCATGGAACTTACACACCCACACTCGGGTATATTCATCTAAACTTTGACTTGCTACAGAGAGACCCAAATTGGTGGTGGAAAATCCTTTGGAAGTCTAGGTGTTCTTTGAAAATTCAAATTTTTATGTGGTGCATATTAGAAAACAAAATTCCAACCTGGGATAGCATGAAGAAAAGGAAGATCGAAGGCCCAATTTGGTGCTCTTTCTGCATAAATGAAGAGGAAACAGTGGCCCACATTTTCCTCTCTTGTGCTTTTACTTGAAGGGTTTGGAAAGAATTATCCTCCTTCTCAGACTTAAATTGTTCTTGGAGGGGCATTTATGTAGAGGAGGCCTGGAGAACTTGGTCTTCAGATGCCAATACAAATACATTAAGAGTTTTACCTCTGATTGTCTGATGGGGGGGTTGGTTGGCAAGAAACACAAAAATCTTTCAAAATAGGATGGTCTCTCTACAGTGAAAAACAACATAAGGCTGAAGTATTATTGAACACTTTCCTCAAGCAAAGGACTCTCCTCCAATAAGAGTTATCCGCAAGGAAAAAGTTGACAAAAATGCTCCATGGGATTTTTTCAATGGAGCATCACAAAGCAATGGACAAGCCTGTGGTGGTGGAGAGGTTCTTTTTTTATCAGACTCCCACTTCTTTAATATCAAGATGGGGCTTGGCTCTGACTCAAATAACTATGCTGAACTTATGGCCTTAAAATTGCTTATTCTTTTTGCAAGAGAAAAGGGGGTGATTTCACTACAATTTTTTTATGATTCGTTGAATGTAGTGAATTCGACCAAGAAACTTCAAAGATGCCACAATATAATATTAACTCATTTGATTGAAGATATAGACAAGATTTTAAACAGTTTTGACTCTTTTTTTATTCATCATGTAGAGAACAATTTCTGATGCGAACACTCTATCCAAATCTAGCATAGAGATGACTTTTGGGTCTTGGACTATCCAGGAATCTAAGGACAAGACCAAAACAGACTCTACTCTTTCTCCTTTCATATAGACAAACCATATGACCATTTTCAGGTTACTCAGTTGGAATTTTTTTTGTGCATAATTCAATGCTATTGTATATCATGACAGACTGCCTTATTTTCACAAAAAACTCTACAGGTCTTTATGATTCATGAACAATTTCCCTAGTCATGTTCTCCTGATAGATTTTTTCTTGTTGGATATTGGCCACTAATTTCAATGTAATTGGGCACCTGGTTGGTTCTTCTTGTTATTTTGATGATGGGTTGATCCTCTTTTTGCCTCTTAGGCCTCTCTGGGAGGAGGATTTTTTGACTTATGTAAAAGGATCGACAGTGCACTACCTCTTTGCAATAATGACAATATATGCTCTGAAATGTATCTACAAAATGTATCTATTCTATGAATAAAATTATGTTTTTTTTACCATATATATATATATATATATATATATATATATATATATATATATATATAAACTAAATTTATTATTACAAATTCACATATGCAATCCTCCAAGTGTAGCTCCTCCCTGCTAGGTGTGTTCCATCCTCCAAGAAAGTATGATCACCACAAAATAATAGGGTCCCAAGCTCCCATAGCTCCTCCATGAATATAAGAACCCACGCTGCCCTCTTCCAATGCCTCCAACCTCATTCTCATGCTCCCTCTCAAACTTTCCAGGTGAGCAAATGAATGAATGAGCCTCTCTTGGCCCCTTGCGCCCTCCTTGAGAAATCCGCAAGGAAACCTAAATGTGGATGGCTAGGATCACCCCAAGCCATCCCCAATCAATGGTTGAGATCATCCCAAAATAATCTCAACTCAAAACCCACTTTGGGTTAAGTTCCCTAAGTTCACTTTATGTTTCCTAATTCACCCACAAAGTGAATTAATAGTCACTTTAGGCTAAAATGACCAAATTTCACTTTTGACTTAAATCTCCTAAGTAAAAATGAAATTATACATAAAGTAAAAGGTACAAGGGTACCAACATCTCCATCTTGTGGTTAGAGGCTCCATACCACAAGGGAAACACTTCCCGAGGTACACCAAAACTCAACACTCCCTCTTACAGAGGAAAGTGTTTCTCACCAATCAATCTTGTCCCAACTGTGGACTTCCTTGCCTCCTGACAAGGCCTAGGTGAGTGTGGTTGTACCCTTTCATCAAAATGGCCTCTATCTATGATCTACTCGTCATGTCCTAACACTGATCTGCTCAACCTGCCTTGACACTAATCTGTTGACCTGCCCAATCTCTAGATGGAAGTCCATCTCCACCCACCTACGATCACTTAGATATTGGCATCTCACCAACGATCTCTCTCGTAGCATCTCACCAAAGGTCTCTATGTCTTGGAATCTCACCAATATCCTTTCTTTGGTCTCTCACCAAGGTCCTATACTCATGTCATGCAAATGAGTCACATCTCCTGGTATTTCACCAAGAGTCTCTAGGTCTTGGCATTTCACCAAGATCCTCAACCTTGGTCTCTCACCAAGGATTTCTACCTCCTGGCATTTCGCCAACGGTCACTAATCTTGGCATCTCACCAAGAGTCTCTCTCTTGGAATCTCACCAAGAGTCTCTCCCTCTTGGCATCTCATCAAGAGTACTTGGATCTTTGGCATATCACCAAGATCCTCAACTTGGCCTCTCTCCAAGTGACTTCCACCTGAAGTGGAATCTGAAGCTGACATGCTCATATCCATATCTAAGTGAGGCTCAAGCCTCTATGGTGACTTACTGCTCCTCATCTTCAATATGTGATGCTCTAAAGCCCTTGCACCAACCCTCTGTCTCAACAAATCTGAAACTAGAGCTACCATGGGTGGACCAGTCACTCCTAAAGATGGTGTCCTCGAAAACTGAGTCTGAGATCCCTATGAATCAATACTCTGAGTCAATAGGTCCTCCTCAACTCTGTCTCCCCACCTGCCACTGGATGGTGTATCAACAGACAAATAACTAACAAAAGCACACTCACTCTGAAATTGAGTAATGAACTCCTGCTCTTCTCTTGTTGTTTCCATACCATCGTGCTTCTTCTTCTTCTTCTTCCTCTTGGGACACTGTCCAACATAGTACCCCATTTCACCACAAGCAAGGCATCTCACTTTGCTTATGTCCTTATTCTTCCCACTGCCACTCTCCTATGGTTGGATCCCTCCATTGGGACCCTGTCCCGCACCCTCACTGTTCTTCTTCTTACCCTTTGACCAAAGATAAAGATCCCCATCCCCCTCAGGCATATGTTTTTGTCCTGAAGACCCAGAGTTGCACCTCAACTCCTCCTGTACGAAGTCTTCCCAAAGTCTCTCCCAAGTAGGCATGACCTCTTGGGAAACAATGCCTCGTACAAATAAACCCCAAGGTTTGGAAAAGTTGTTCAAAGTTGTCCCCACCAAAAATTATGGATCCACAATCTCTCTGACTGCTACTAACTCATCTCTAATATGAGTGAATCTGCCTAGGTATGATGTGACTGTCTTGAAATCGAGCATCTAAATGCTCCTGAGCTTGTCCTGGAAAACCATCTTCTGGTTTTGGTTTGGACTCTGGTAAAGATTGCACAAGGATTCCCATATCTCAAATGTACAGTCTTTACTAGTTAGATGGGGTATGATGTGGTCCCTCACCGCATCACAAATAGTCCTCTTCGCCTTGATGTTTTTCTTCCTGAAATTTGTATCCAACAATGGTGATGGAGCAGGTGCGGGAGGAATCACCATGGGAGCTTGAACTATATCCCATAGTTCAATATCCTCCAAGACGAATGTGATCCCAGTCTTCCAAGGGGACCAGTTGCTAGCTCCGTCTATCATATCCTCTCCCTACATCTGGGACATTGACATGGCTATCCACTCAAGCTCACACTAAATCTCACACTGATGCGAAAATTGCAAAAGATCTCAGCCTCACCACTTGACACACAAGAAGAAGTAAGTTTGTCCAAACGTGTCCACAAAACAGTCCTACAAATGTCCAACAAATATGCTCACAAGCTGTCCACTAACTCTGCCAACAAGCTGTCCAAAATCTCCCAAGAAGTTGTCACAAAAAACTACCCATAAGATGCTCTAGAAATCAACAAGTGTTCACCAATAAGGCTCTAATACCATGAAGAAAAGTGAGGTACTATGAGGCTGCCAACTAAGGTATGTCTTTGACCTTAAGATTGGCTCTAAGTTTCAATCTCCAAAACTATCATTTGTTGTGTTTTAGGACAACAAACAGTTTAGTAACTTTCTACCCATGGTTTTTGTGGTTAAGTATTCTTTGAGGTTCCCTTGCAAGTGTTTTCGACCCTGTGGTTAGCACATACAATATATCTCAAAACAAGTAACACTCCTCTAGATCTTTAAAACACAAATAAGTTGATCTACACTCTAAGCATGCATGAAATGAACACAAGTGTTTTTGGTCAACATGACCCTGGATAAAACCACCCCGGGGAAAACCAGTTTGGAATGGAAGTATATATAAGTGGTGTCTAAAGCATGATATACAACAAGTAATACAATATGATGGAACCTGTATATAAAGCAAGATCCTCTCGAGACTTGCCAAAGGAACCAAGAATAAATGTGCCCAAGCTTAGTGCAACTCTTCTCCTTGTTGCCAAACCCACTCAAGTGATGCACCCTTGACCTCGGTTGCTCTGAAGAAGAATCCCTTTCACACAAATGTGCTCTTGTGTGCTACCTCTCCACTAAGACAAACAAATCTACAATCCTCCAAGTGTAGCTCCTCCCTGCTAGGTGTGCACCCTCCTCCAAACAAGTCTGATCACCACAAAATAATAGGGTCCTAAGCTCCCATAGCTCCTCCATGAATAGAAGCACCCAAGCATCCCTCTTCAAATGCCTCCAACCTCATTCTCATGCTCCCTCTCTGATCTAGGAGGCTCCCCAAGTCCAAAAAATGCTCAAAAATGAAAGTTCTCGTAATTGAATGAAACCAATTCCATTGTGACCGAATTGTCGTGATGATTTCGGCCATATATTTACTTTCTCAAACGGGCTCTGTATGCGAGAGTTATCACACTCTGATCAGATTCTCAAACAACTAAAAAGTCAAAGGTCAATGCTGACGTAAGCATGACATCATCAAAGCTATTTCATGATGTTGACGTGGAAGAGGAAGGTGATGACATGTGGCGACCGATGACTAGGCAGATGAAGCAGACTTGGACCAATGGCAGTGTGACACTTGTTGAATTTCGAGCAAATGTGGTGGTGCCACGTGGCACCCAGTGATCAGTTTGGTGGAAAGCTTAAAAATTTTTGGGGGTCCATCGGTTTTGAACACAAGCCCACCATATATTATATATGTCACACATATTGTATAGGGCGCAAAAAGGAGGGGGGTTGGGGGCTACGCCCCAACCCAAGGTTTGGAGCGCTACCATAAGACCTCCACCCGAGCACGGTTCCACTATACCATGGGCGCTCAACTTTGAACCACCAAGCCACGTATCAACCAACAACAAAAAAAAGGGCGCAGGCATTTTCCTTATTAGGCCGAGGTTACATCAAACGCGCCATAAACTCAAGAGCTAGCGCTAAATATGGGCCAACGCTTAGCCCTTTAGGCTAGCGCTTGGCCATATGAAGTGCATATGACCATGTAAAGGGGGCGCGAGCCACCCTTAGAGGGGCTACACTGTGTATTTGTTATTAAAAGTGGGTTTTTGACTTATATTTAGCCTAGAATATGTGATTTTGAGGATATTTTGGTCATTTGGAGGGGGATTTGATCCCAAAAAGAGGCCAAATCTTCAGGGGAAGTTGGGCTTCCTCATATGAGCCTAAAAAATATATAATCCAGGCTTTTCGAAGCTTGAGGGTAACTTTTTGATTCAGGGATTTTGAGGAGCAGCTTGTATTTTTGGCCATCTCATGTTTTGAGAGGCATTTTTGTCATGTTGTTGAGAGGAGTTTGATGAAGCATGTATGAATCTGAGCAAGGAGGTCTTTCACAATAGATTTGTAGCATGTTTTGTAACAACAAAGAGCCAATGTAATGAGAACTTGATCATTTGAAGAGCAAAAAAGAGGTCCTCCACTTGGAAGCGGGCTCGGAGACGTAGCCAACGATTGGTGAACTCCGTTAACAAGTTCTTGTCTCTATTTCTTATTCTTGGTTGTTGTTCTCTTCTCTTAATTTGTAGCATGTTTTATAATGGTTGATCTCTTTAATCACTTATAAGCATCAAGTAAAAGTCATAATTGATTTCCGCAACAATTAGTAAAGTTTATGTATTTCGCATTCTTATCGATCTGATGCATAAAGTACATAAAACTTAACTTGCAATTTGTAAGTAATACCTTTCATTTTTGGATCACTCTCAAACTCTCCAAGTGAACAAATGAATGAATGAGCCTCTCTTGGCCCCTTGCACCCTCCTTGAGCAATCCATAAGGAAACCTAAATGTGGATCACTAGGATCATCTCAAACCATCCCTAATCAATGGTTGAGATCATCCCACAATAATATCAACTCAAAACCCACTTTGGGTCAAGTTCCCTAAGTTCACTTTATGTCTCCTAATTCACCCACAAAGTGAATTAATAATCACTTTAGGCTAAAATGACCAAATTTCACTTTTGACTTAAATCTCCTAGGTCAAAGTGAAATTAGACATAAAGTACAAGGTACAAGGGCACTGGCATCTCCCTCTTGTGGTTAGAGGCTCCATACCACAAGGAAACCACTTCTCGAGGTACACCGAAACTCAACACTATTAGCTAGTGTCCATAAGTTTGTTAGGGTCTTTCCATGAATGCTAAATCTTTGTTGGTAGACAAAGGATCCTCACATTACCCCTTAAACTTGTACAAGTATAAGCTCATTTCCAACAATTGGGCCTTGACTTCATAGGTGAAATACATCCTCTTTCCAGTGGCTAGCATAAGTAGATCTTAACTACCATAGACTACTTTATCAAATGGGTAGAGGCCATCCCCACAAAGCAATCCATTGATCTAGTTGTTATTAGATTCTTAAAAGAAAATATCTTGACTCAATTTGGTTTCCTACAAAAAATTGTGATTGATAACGCCAAAGCCTTTAGTTCAATGAAGTTGGTAGCCTTTTGCCAAAAATACAATATCATCTTGGGTGATTTCTCCAAGTATTGTCCACAAGGTAATGGGTCGAGCTAAATTTTCCAACAAAAGCCTCATGAAGATCGTAAAGAAGATTTTGACAAACAACAAAAAAACATCAAACTCCTAGCTCATACATGCACTATGCATAAATAAAATCAAGACGAAAAATGGCAAAAGGAAAGGCCCCTTTCCAATTAGTTTATGGCATGGAGCTAGTATTGCCTATCCAACTAGCATTGTCCAAGATGAAATTGCTGCAAGATATAGTGGAAAGGTAGACAAAATCAAAAGAATGATAAATCCACTAGTACAGGTACAAGAGCATAGGGAGCAAGCATATCACAAGTTCAAGGGATGTCAACATAAAATGAAGGAGGTCTTTGATTAAAGGGCTAGACCTAGAAACTTCCAAGAAGAGGACTTGGTGTTATTGGAATAAAACGCATGAGGACCCTAGCAAGCATGGAAAGTTTGACAACTTGTGGCAATGACGCTATGTGATTGAAGAAGTTTGTGGACAACCCCCTAATTCTTTCCATTTAGCAAATCTAGAGAGGAAACTGCTATATTTTGCTATCAATGACAGACACCTCAAACATTTCATTACTCGAGGAAGAGGGTTCAAAGAAAACCTACCTTGTACTATAGTAGTTTAGGTTCCAAGTTTGTTTTCAAGGTTTCATTTTCTATTATTTTCCTCAGTTCCTTAAGCTTGACAAAGTTTTTTGAAGAAGTTTGTAAACAACCTCAAGCCCAATGAATTAAATCACATGCTTGCTTCACCCAAGAGATCCAATTCCTAGCACCTCACAAGGAAAATCTACCCCACAAAAGGAGCCAATGTAGTCTCTCCTGGAGACCCCTACCAAAACCTTGTCCAATTACACCCTAGAGCCCCAATATCTCAACCTAAAAATTTATCCTTTGGGGGCAAGTTATGTGTTCTTCTCACCATTCCAAGATGCCTCATATTCCCCCTTGGCCTCCCTAAGAGTAGACCCATGAGAAATCTCGAGACCCCTTATGATACCCTTCTACAATAAAGACCCCTTGAGATGTAAGAATGACAAGATTGGCTAAATGCATAAAATTATTAAGTGTGGACTCTTAAGTACCATGGACTATCGATAATGCTCCCATGGAAACTAGATCGACAACTCATATCTTCTCACAGGGAGGCATGTTGATAGTTCCTTGCTCTATCAACATGTTGATAGATCTGCCCCATTGGTAGTTCCTTGCTCTAAGGTGGTTATGGGCAGCTCTTATATTTATAATACACCATATTGCTAGAGCTCTTGGTCATTCAAGTGAGGCCTTTAAGAGGAAGTATTAGAAGATGATAACGAAAAATTATTTTCTGACGATTAAGGTAAAGGCCCAAGAGATTTAAAACGAGCAAATAGAGAACAGATTGGTCTCCTTAGGCAGAGATTCACAGGAAGCTACAGAAATTGTCTCCCTCCTTAAAGAGAAATGAGACAGGATTAAAGCCTTAGAGAACAACCAAGTAGCACTAGTTTTTCCTTTGACTCGATAAATGGTGGAGGAGAAGCATAAATTGACCTATGAAGTCAATTATCCGAGGAATGAAAATGTTGTCCTCCATGCTAAAAACCAATTCTTGGAAGAAAGGGTGGTATTTTTGGAAGTTGAGAAAACACAAATAGAAAAAATATCCATGTCGTTGGATAAGGCCCACGAACACATCAAGATTCTACATCATGAAATCACTGAGTTAAAAATGGACAAAGCCTCTTCCTCACATATTGAGATTCATGTGATTGGTGATGATAGCATAGTGCAACTTCAGCAAAAAGTTGAACAACTCCTCGAGGAAGTCGAGAATTGGAAAGCAAAGCACCAAGAGAGTTTGGTCAAGGCAACCAACACCCAAAGCCTAGCTGATAAGAGAAAAGAGGAACCAAAAAAGCAAGGGCAAAAGCTGGAAGAATCGGAGAAGAAGTGGCATGAGAAGAAGAAAGAAGCGGTAGCGCTGGCAGAGGAAAGGGATATTTGGAATTCCATGTATGAAGAAACTTGGTAGAGGCTAGATTGTAAATGACCATGAAAATCCATTAAAAGTACAATTTGGGATTACGTCTTTAACGACACTCTCAAACTTAGAGATCACTTGCAATACTACCTAGAATTCAATAGTCTCCATAGGCAACTAAACAAATATCTCAATGAGACCCGAAAGGAAGTGGAGCACAGGGCTACGGTGGTAGAGACAGGTGATCGGAGCCTTAACAAGATCCCAGCTCAAGCCCTAGAACTATTGGAAGTCAAGGATCGAACATTCGTACCTGCACTGCCAAAATTGAAGAGTTGGAGGATCATTGATAGGAGTGCCTCTGTAGTAGAAAACTCATCAAAGAATTCATGAGTGACAGAGGAAGCATAGTAGGTCATGGCCTTCCATGCCTGTGGTATGATCAATTGAGGTTGCATTCTCCAGGTATGTGTATAATCGGTTATTGAAGGCAGCCAGGAATGGGTTATCAAATGTAGTAGACAAATGGACCATTCCCTGACCTTTGGAGGTTTGCAATCACCCATGCCCAACGATTGCCACCTAGAACCTCATAAAGTGTCTAATCCAATCTCTCCGCCCCATCGACCATACAAAGAAGACAATGTTGGACAAGTCCTTCATGATTCTGAGAGGGGGGAAGACAATCAACGAATAGGAGTGGCAATAGCTCGACATTGTATATGAATTTGCCACGAGGGACCCCAACAAGGAGTACTTCAAGAAGTGCACCCTCTCACTCAGGTGTTGCCCGAACAACAAGTATCTTCCCAGCCGCCAATGAGCAACTTTGTCACAGATGAGATCACCTTCCCAAACTGAAAAGGGAAGACCAAAGTACATTGTCACTGGTGAAATAATAATAATCAAGCAAGTTATGAATGTGTTCTTCCATTTTCTATCTTATATTTTGTGTTGAATGAATCAATGGATCTATGCTTATCTTGCCCATTTGATTTTCAATTTTAAATGAACTTGTTCAATGAGAAAGTAGTGTTCGTCTTCCTCTTATTATGCATGTTCATTTTCATCTACACTATTCCTTATGAAGATAGAATCATGCCTTATGAAGATAGAATCATGATTAAGGTAGCCTTCTATGTTGGGTTAATAAACTTCCTCTAAATTGTCTCTAGAAATCTTTTCCCTTTCGACACTTATAAAGAAAACAAAAAATCTTCATAGTTGTAGGGATTGTTTGCGTGCACCACCTTGTCCCTGCAATAAATCCAGTCAAAGCTTCATGGAAAAGGTTGTTCTCATGTGACAAGCTAGGAAAATAACTTTAGAATAATTGAAGGTACCCCTAGCCCAAGGACTGGCTTGAAAGCCTAAAGTGGCACAGGAAGATGGTCCTACACATTGTGCCCTGACATTGACCCTTGTGTCAGAGGGAAAAACCTAGGGGGCAACAATATATATGTTTGAAACCACTTTTGTTATATTTCAACAACGATTATATATATCGCAAACCATAAAGAACGACATTTAAAGATTCTAGAAAAAATATACTCATGGAAAAAACAAAATATGCACCAATGGAAGGAGAGTGATTTGGTTCACAAAAAGACTCCCATACTAATATCTAGATAGATCACACACCATTGGATTAATGCGAAAAAAAAACTTTAAAGTAAAAGATAGATCACACACTATTGGATACATAATACATTGAGCTTATGTCGATAGGCCTACATTTGGACTCTTGCTTTGTATGTCTCAAAGATAATAAAGTCATCTATCTCAACTTTGTGGCTATAACCTGCAATTTGACATTAAAGGTTACTACATTTGCATGTAGTGGCTTTCCCAGATTCTAGCATCATTGGCATCTCAAACAGGATATGTAAAGTATATATTTCATTACTATTTAACTATGTTGTAGAGATCCATTTGGGTGATACGATAAGGATGAAAACTATATAAATTACGAATACAGGAGTACACGAATTTTCCTTTGTAAAAGAGGTCCTCAGGATGTAGGTACAATTATGGCTTGGGGGAGAATATATGTGTCAATGCAACTATGCTATGTAATCATTTATTATGGTTATTTAAAATATGGAACAATACATCCATTGCAACTCTCAAGACTTTACGTATTCAACTAAGAGTAGAGAAACGTTTAGCAACTAGTTTTTTTTAGAAGGTGGAAAAACCTATCATAACTTAGTTGTCAACTAGTATTGAGGACAACCATCACTGAATGTTATTCACAAATGCGGGTTAACTCATCACCATTCAAGGGAGACAACGCCACCTAAAATGACCCTTCGGGGGTCCATAATGGGGCAAACTTTGACTCTTGTCAGATGCCTTTAAGTCTTGCGTTGTTAACATGTTTCCTTACGTCTAAAGAAAACGAGCTCTTATCCAATCAGAAGCAGTTTTCAGTCTTACACCAAGACCAAAAAGGAGGTTTCAACCAATGTTATTAGAACTGGGAACCAGACCAAACCTGTCGACCCCAAAAATGCGAAACCGGAAAAAAAAAAACAGTGAACCAAAAACGACATAAAATATTCAAATTTTGAAAAAAAACATATATATTCATATGCATCCATATGAATCCAAACCATTTATACACAAATATGCAAGGTTTCTCATTTATATAGCAAGTAAGAGTACATATAACCAAAATAGCACCTAGTGCAATCCATCTATGAACCAAAATACATCAACAATGAGGCTTTAAATGGCCTCTAGAGTTAAAAAAAAATCATGCTACAACAAATAACTACATATCATCAAGATCATTACTTATATTAGGATCCCCATCATCAATGTCACCCTCTAAGCATTAAAATAAGATAGCAAAAGCTTAACATGCCTAATAAATGATTTTACTTGAGTGAATGGTACATTTTCACTAGGGTCATGACAAAAGAGTTCAACAATCAATGTCACCAACATCGAGGTACATAGAGGGCTTCGTGCTCTTGATTAAATGCCAGTTCCATACCCTCATACATGATAGAATCCAGTGGAAACATTGCAATCCTGCCAATCTTGAAATCCCGAAAAAAACTGTTAAGTCTGCTGAATTTTGAATGGGACATAAAATTCTACTTTCTCCATAGAAAGTCCAATGAGGTTGGAACCACTATCAATCAACCTGAAACAATTAATGGTAATGTCAGAAATTTAAGTAAAAGGATGAAAATGAAAGATAAAAGAGAATGTCACTTGAAAATGAAAGATAGATGAAAACAAAAGATAAAGGAGAATGCCACTTTTACTTTAAGAATTTAACATTACCATTACCCTATGGTTAGGTAATAGATCCCGCTTCCATTATACAATTGTTTTTTTCTAAAAAAAATTGAAATCCGTGGGCCTAGATGGGTTGAACGAATGTCGTACGGAACCGACCGGTTCGGTGAAAATGGCCAGTTTGGTACCAAACTGGCAAAAAGCGGTTTTTCCACACCGGTTGGATCGTTTTTCCCTCCAAACCAGTTTAACCAGCTGATTTTGCTGGACCGGTCTGTTTTAATAACACTAGTTTCAACATAGATAGTATCTACAAGAAAGTCAATGTCCCTTGTGATTATCACTGAGGCTACCTCTAGTGGGATCATGTACTTCTAGTAAGCATCTAGCCTTAATCCCATACATGAGACCAGATACTACTCTCGGTTTCAGTTTAACCTCTTGCCCAAGAGGAAAAAGTTTAGCAGATATTATTCACTTTTTGGTTATTTTTCTAATCTTTTCTAAAAGGTATTTACAAATGAAAATCAAGATTAACTTCAATTCCTTTATGAAGTATATGTCCTTTTGAAAAAACCATCGATTTTAAATAATGTATAAAATCATGAAAAATATTATAAATTTAAGGAAAGTTACACCGTATGTTCTTAGTTGATGTTTCAAAAATAATAAAAATTCGCAAACGTTTTCATGCAAAAGAAAACCCGCTGACCTTTTAGTTACATTTGATGCAAAATATGGTGTGTGTGATCATCCCGCTGAACTTGTTTGAACCACCAGAGGTGTAAAATAAAAGAAAGTTCTGTACATGTCACTCCAAACTAAAGGAAGGATTCATAAAACAGGATTAACATATGCAAATTGCAGCTATCAGCTATTGCAAGAATACAAAAGATGTTGGCCATGTTTTTTGAAGGTGCCTATTTGTTAAAGAGGCTTCGACTGGGATACAAAGGCCTTTTTACAGGTATGTTTATGTCATAACTCTATTGGCAAGTTGCCATTCTCAGGGATCCTTGGTGTTATCACAAATGTCTGGAGTGACTGGCAGGTAATTCGAACATTTGAATATTCTCCCAAACAAAGGCTAACTAAAATTGATAAATTCTCAGTTCCCACTCAATAGCTATTTAATGTTCAGCTCCTCTGATTGTCTTAGGAAAGATTGTAAAAGGTAAAAGTAGGAACTCAATCTCATGACTTTCCTTACTTGCATAGGTAGGTGGGGGTAAACCTATTTTGATGTAAAGATGGCTGAGCACGTCACTTTTTGAGGGATGACAGTTACATCACTTTTAGTTATATATGTATCAGTATTTCTTTTCAAAAAATGGCAAACAAATGAAGAAAGGTTCTTTAATCTTGATCAAAGGACAAGATGGGAATACAATCTGAATCTACTGTAAAATGGAAACAGGGGAAAAAATGAAAACAGAGAACATAGATCACACAACTATTCTGCTGAGATATTTTCAATGTTCTACATGATCATGACAAAATATTCAATTATCATACATCCATGTAGGCAAAAGACGTTAAATGTCTATTGCACATCTCTAGGTCCATTTTGATCCATGCATAGGTTTCCATTAGCCAATTTCCCAGATCATGTTCACATTTATTATACAGCCTTAGGTGATTTAACAAATATCAAATTAAGGATAAAACGTCCATCGCCTTGCACGCAAGGTAGCCCAAACATTAGTAGAACATAATCTATTTGGAGATCTCTCATTTAGGCATCATTCTATCATAAACATCCTACAATGTCTGGCACATAATTGTTTGCCGCTAGTGTTTCTAGGGCTGCTGCATTGCCCTTATCAACTGACATTTATAACCCTGAATTTATGCGTTGTCACTAACGGCATCTTGATAATCAACAATACTGATAAAGGAATTGTCCGTGGTAAATGAATTGTACCTATAACTTTGCAGTTAAATTTTTACGAGCAGGCGGTGCTTTAAAACTTGCAGTTCCAGTAACTTCTCGCCCAGTTACCAGTGAATTGATTTCATATGTTCCTTCATATGAGTATATAGGTTCCAAATCACAAAACGCCTGCATAAGTACGAAACATGCATTTAATTACATGGGAGCAATGTTCATGCAATTTTCCACATTTCAACTTAATTTCAAATGCTAATCCAGCGTTTTAAGGCCCTATGCCACAAGGGAAAAAGCAACTAATACACTTCCCACCGTTTTAGTCCTACTTAAGATAACATGCCTTTTCACCAAAAGTAGGAATATGCTACATTATATCAGCCTCTTGATACTCTTTTTCTATATACACTTTCTCAGAAACTATACTTGTGAACTAGTTAATATATCTTACACTTTAGTGCTAAGCGTTTCGGGTATCAATACATATCCTGGGGGCCAGTACATACCTTAGCCACTAGAAAGTCAGTCAAGATTCCATTGCCACCAAGCAATTCTCGTCCCAAAGACACTACCTCCCTTGCTTTCAAGGTATTCCATGCCTATACATAGGCACAAACCTGTCAGAACTCTCAAAAAGTGCTCTGTTACATAACTGATTCGAGCCAAATCCTGGATAGAACGATTGTTACAGTTAAGTTCACATGCCTTGGTTAAGCTGGCGTGTCCTGGAGTCATATTCTCATTATCGTACAACTTACACAGTCGCCATCCCATTAAGGTCATTGCTTGAATGTTACCCAACATACGAACAAGTTTTTCTTGGTTGATTTGGAAAGAATTTAATGACACTCCAAACTGCTTTCTTTCCTGTAAATACCTGTACAGTGAAACAGAATGGACCTCTGTTCCTAAGTAATCTGTGCGGAAATGAATTGAGTGAATGCTCAAGGGTCAAATGTAATAAAGGTCAATGTCCAAGATAAACCAAGATTGCACCTGTGACACATATCATAGACACCCATTGCAATACCAATGGGCTGCCAAGCAACCATTACACGTGATACAGCAAGCACCTGAAATAGAATCAAGGCATAAATTCAGGATTGTTCTCAAACCACGCACAAAAATGAAACTTTGTTAATGGCATAAAATTAGTTAACCATACTTTTAATTACGGAGTTAGCTTTACAAAATTAGCTTGCATTACAGACGTTTACCCTAGGAGAGGATAAAATCTATAAAAAAGCAATAGGGAAAAACCGATAGGGTGATTATAACAAGTGGATCCACCAAAAGAAAACGCGTTGGAATAGATCACCTTCCTTTATGCAGATTTCTAGTGAATTTCAGAGATCCAAATATTACAGGCAACTGTGAGAGACATACCCTGTTTGTATCTTGAAAGGAATCAATATCTGGCAATCTATCTTCATCAGCAACAAAAACTCCTTTGAAAAGAATGTCCCCATTCTGAACACACCTCATCCCAATTTTATTCTCCATTTTTGTTACCCTCAGCCCAGGAGTACCTTTCTTCACAATAAACCTGTGGAAAATGCATGGAAATTAGATATACAGGAAACAATCCAATACATATTACAAAAAATGCTTCTTGTATGTGAAGCCCCTTCTTTGAAAGGAAGCTTGGCACTTCTCATGCAGTTCTTCTTGCAATGCTTTCATTTTGCCATTTGTATTCAGAGGCAGAAACCGTAGTCAATAGGGTTCATCAAACAATGGTGTTCATATAAATTGATATGGAAGGTACAGAACAAATAAGTAAGATCTATTATAATGAAATCAACTTATCTTTGCTACTATCTCTCCTACCCGTTGATTTGATTTGTAGTTGTATTCCTGGCAAAAACTATAACTATGTCTGCAAAGGTACTGTTTCCTATCCATCGTTTTTGGCCATCCAACTTCCAACCACCTTCCACCTGTTTTGATTATTATTCAGCAAATGGCATCACCGATGGATGAGATATTGATTAGAATTTATTTTCATTATTTTCTAAAATAAATGGCGTGCCAATACAAGAGTTATGCCACTGATTTCATTCTTCCAAACAACAATTAATCAAAAGTCAGGACGATATACAAATGAAAAAAATCCTTATGACAGGAAAATTGAATGATAATGACAATAGACCTTGGTTGCTGTTGTGCTCAAAGAGCTTGCATCGCTGCCATAGTTGGGTTCAGTCAAAGCCTGTGAAAATGTAGGAACATTACATGCCACAGTTATCAATACATCTCAAGTGGAAAAAACAATGAGATGAACAATGAATAACCTATACTACAAAGATGAACAATCAATAACCTATACTACAAAAAAGGATATACATACCCAACATGTTATAGTATCAAGTCGAGCTGAAGACGGTAGGTATTTTTTCTTTTGATCCTCACTTCCACACATTGCTATTCAAATATTTTCACAAAAAATAAGGTAAGATGTATTGGATAATCACAATGGTACATATCATATGAAAGACACAGCCATATGTCATGAAAAAATTCCTATAGTAGATGCAGTGTGACAAACAAAAGAGACAACATGTAGGTTGAAATTTCAGGCTTACAAATTGTAAGCATCCCCAAGCAAGTATGAACCATCATAAATGTAGAACAGCTAGCATCTACCCTTGCAAGCTCAGTCATTGCAAGAGCACTCCCAAGAATAGATAGACCAGGGCAGCCATATCCCTACAAACCAATCATTCTCTAGATTATATTAAATATAAAAACCATAATAAGTATCTAAAAAAGAGAGAACATTTATATCTTGCCTCAGACCTTAATGGTGCCTCCAGCGACTTTAATATTCGCAAGCTTTGGCACAATCTCAAATGGAAATTCTGCTCGTTCCCAGTACTGGAAAAAAAACAAAATAGTTAAAACAACCAAGCTTACATTGAAGCTCAAGACAAAGACTCAACAGATGCATATTTTTTGTTTGGAACTGTAACTCATCACTGTACCAGAAATTTATGGTAGTGTCAACCCTCGTTTTGCATGAGGCCTGCACTAGTGAATTTTTTCACTACACTTGTGAGTTTTATCATAAAGACAGGTTTACAAGTTCATGGCCTAGGGGTTGTTCTTTCACTTGATGAGGTTATTGGTGATGTAGTCACGGATAATGTCGATACTTTGGTTATCTTGGTGATTGCTTTCCTTTCAAGCTAGTAGACTTGGTTATGGAGCCCTATGATCATTGGATAGTTGATGATACATGTTGATATGTGACTCTATGGGAAGAACACCCTAGCACTTTGGGGCTAAGATAACATTGTATTGCAATCTTCATTTGATTGGCTTCATCATGGCATAGAGAGCTCGACATACTCCCCCCTTTTTGCATATGGCTTATGACTTTGACGAGTGGGTATTAGCATGGTTAGAGCTCCATTTCTCCAATGCCCTAACTATTATAGATGTTTTTCACACATGGATGGGTTACTTATGAGGTGGATCATGGTCTTGTGTGGAGCTCTCCCCTTCTTTGGCTCATCTGTGGAGGCACATACTCACTAATCATCATTTTATGCATATTATGATGAGGTCGTTCCCCTTCTTGATGGATTGGTTGATGACTTGACTTGGATCTAGCACACTGCACATTTGTTCCATGGTGGATTGATTCCTTGTTTTATGGAGCTATCCCTTCGCACATTATGGAATTTTGTATATCTTGGACCTTAAGCTTGAGTGGTTTGTTGCACACTTATTGATGCTTTATTGTTGATCTCTCCACCTTGCACACCTTCTCATGCATCATTGATCATGCATGCCATCTTTGGAGGAGTATCTTGCACACATGTTGAGGCATAATCCTATTTCATTGGTTGATGAGGGACCACCCCCTTTCTTCATGGAGTTAGTTGAGCATTGATAACATTCCACAACTGTTCTTCATAGATTTGATGCCTTATTTCATGGATCCACTTGCTTGGCACTTGATTTGAGGAGGGCAACCACCATTTGAGGCCATTTTACACACTCTTCCATGCCTTATTGATGGGACATTTCTCTTGGAGATTTCACACTTGCTATCTTTGGAGTGTTGATATGGTTCATGCCCTACTTTGAGGAGACATTCACCTTGAGGCTTGAAGGGGTTTCTTACACTCATGCCTATGCTATTTTGAAGAGACACATATCCACCCTTGGAGGGTTTTACTTGGTCATTGCATTCTTTTCTATACCGTTGATGAGGACGTTTCAAATTGGAAGAGATCCGGGAGGTTCCAAACCCTAGATCTAGGGTTTCATTGCATATTTGGAGGGCATCCTAGCTTCACATGCAATTATCCTTTAATAGAGTGCCTAGATTTCTGCCAAATCAATGTCATTAGATGCAGAATGGCCGTATCATTTCATAATTGCGGTTATAATAGAAATTCCAATAATATTGGCATAGTTGTGGCATTTTCAAATTTGCCACCAAAAACTTCTCACTGCATTTTGACCACTCATTTTGAGGAGCGCCCCACCTTTATTACTTGAGAACTTTGGTTATTTGGGGAGATTATTATTGATGTATGCCCATGGTGGAGAAGGCTCTAGCTCTTGAGGCCACATGGAACACATTTTTATGCACTATTGATAGGACATCTCACTTTGGAGAGCTACATGTCCACAATGGAGGAGATCTAGGAGGATCCAAACCCTAGGTCTAGGGTTTCATTGCATGTTTTGAATATTATTGTTATGGGAGTGCTATACTTGGAGGCCTTGGAGGCTAGAAATTGGAGCTTTGACTTGTTCCCATTCCCTTTTGATGGAGGCATCCTACCTTCATGGAGCATCTTTATCAGTGACTTGTACATGTGGCTTGATCACCACTTCTTATTTTATGTATTGTTGGTTAGTTGTTAGAGGATATGGTTTCTTTAGTCCTCCCTAGTGTTATAGCTCTATTTTCCATGCCAAAGACTCAATGAGGACCTATTGGTGTTTTCCTGTTGAGACGTATCTTTTCTTCCTTGTATTTTGAGTTTTTGTGGGAGGTTGCTCCTTGCATGCCTAGCAAGGTGCGACCGGTCGCATGCTACATCACTGGCAAGGTGCGACTAGTCGCCTGCTACACCATTTGCAACAACAACTACCCCTAGAGCCTTCTAGATTAGATGAGTTTCGAGGATATCAACGTTGGGTGAGTTCTCTATCTCACATTATGAGCTTGGGAACTCGTATTGGACTCAGAGTTCACTTAGTTCTAGAGGTCTAGATACATCCCCTAGTCTCCTTCATCAATCTGTATAAGGAAGGCATTCCAAGGGAGGAAGGGGGGGATATTTCATAGTAAACTCATGCTACCCATTTCCAGAGTAACTCTTCCACACACATCCTTCAGATCAGAGTTTTCCTTGCTTGTGTGAGGGCTAAGGAGGAGTTGGAGTAATGAGCTAGGAGGAACCTACAACCGGGAACTCAAGGGATATGATTGGTTGATGTAATGTTTCTCCATTTTTTAATATAGATCTATATTAAAAAATGGAGAAACATTACATCAACCATGCATATCCCTTGAGTTCCGGGTTCAACTGGCTTATTCTTAATTAATCGAAGTGATATCAACAAACAACAAAGCTTTTTTCAACATAATTTTGACCATATAACCACATGAATTATTTTAACAGAACAAAGAATGCTTGGACCATGACAAATATTAGCCCATAGTATGCCTATCTAAAATGATTCAAACTAATGTATTATGAAATAAATGACAACATAATGGCAAAGAAGATGAACTAAACTGAGAAGAGGAAATAGTAAAAGAAAATACCTTTACAATTACGGGGGCAATTTCTGTTTCTGCAACTTCCCTGACTTTCATACGAATAGCCCGCTCTTCAGGTGTTAGAAGAACATCTAACTGAAAATAATCAGATACTGCAAAACAAAAATAAAGCAGCAAGAAGATGAGCATTTTCGTATCTAGACTTTGAAACACAGACTCTACGTGGCACTTGGAACCAGGAAAGATGCTTGCCTCCCTTGAATAACGTCTAAGACCTTGTTTCCAAAGAACTACATTGCATAGTTCAAAAAGTTATCTGAGACTTCAAATTACAAAAGTCTTATCATTTCTAGCATCCAGTCAGATCAAGAAGGTTTATTGGGCCTATAATCTAGATTTCAATTTCATTTTAATATGGTTCTATTGTCAAGTAGGTTGTCTGCCACCTACACGCTGTATACTGACAACAAAGTGGGCTAAAATTGGAACTAAGACTGGGTTTAGTTATCACAGAAGTATCCCACCTTTAGATCCCTCTGCCTTGGCTGTGCTTTTGGTAATATCCACAAAAGAGAAGAATCAGTGCCATTTAAAATGAAAAAGGTAAATCCCACAAAGTGACTAAAAATGGATGTGGAACACTTTTTTCTGAATATCCTCTAAATATTGGTTTGGTTCTGTAGTATATGAATGTGAGCTAAAAGACCAAAGAATTAGTTGCACCGACAGTTGCATTCCCCTCACATGGTGAGGGAAGATGTGTTTGTGTTCAACCATCTGTCATGTGACGTTAAGGTTTGCCAAATAAAAAGAATAACAAAATTTAATTTGAAATAACGTCTATTTAAAAAAATTAAAACATCACATCAATATAAAAGTTCATGCAGTCATTCAAATTATACCATATTATATAATATACATAGATCTAACTCAATTCCTCATCTATTTACCCCCTCATAAAAACAAAAGAAAGATACAGAATAATAAGAAAACATGATATTAAAATATTAATGAAACTTCCCCAACCTTTGACTATGCCTAACCTTGAAAAATCACATCATTATTTATACTTCCACAATCCATACAGTCAGTCTAGAGTCCTCTACATGACCTGTTATGGGGCTTTTAACAATTTGTTTTGTGATTTTGAGCAGGTGAAGTTTAGGGCTTAGTGTTCAAACGTAGCTTCATCTTATTATCCATACTTTCACTGTGACTTGGCAGGTCCACACAAGTGGCTTACAGATTGTTAATTATAAACAAATCCTCAATCCAAGTGATGCAGGGCACTTTCCAAATCACCTAAAAATATATGCTCTGCTAAAGATGGAGATGGGGATGGATAAAAAGGCCATTATTAAATCCAAGTGATCCAGAGCACTCTCCAAATCACCTAAAAATATATGCTCAAGATGGAGATGGGTGATGGATAAAAAGGCCACTATTAGTCCATCTAGGTTTTCCTAAACAGATGGCAGACATTGACCATACAGAATCGGCTCTGTGATCTAGTATCTATGTTGTTCGACTTTCCGATTCCATGCGATTGATGTGAGTATTTGCAAAAGTTAATCATTGGCTTCTCTCTCCGATATTTGATGCCAAACATTTTCCAACACCGCAACAACAAATCCAACTTAAAGTGATCAAAATTCCCCAATCAAAATAATGTTCTGTTCTCAAAACGAAGACAAAAAATGCATCAGGCGAAAAAAGAACATCTCTGGAATATGTCTGAATAAATTCAATTTGGGTATTAATGAAATCCATGAAACTGGTGATTCTAGGATGGTATTTGACTATAAAGTGTACCCAACAGAAAACAGAGATCGTTGAGCATGTCAAAATTTCAGATCATTATGCAGAGATGGTAATTCCGAGGCTTGTTTTCAGAACATCTACATAACAAAAGCTTAACAAATCCCATCTGCTAAATTGATAAACTGGGACTAAATCTTATGGGAATAAAGATGAAAGTAAGTTTAGAAGGACTTGCCACAAGGAGGGAACTTGGAAGCCGGAGTAGCCTGAGGAAAAGCTAGCGAAATATCCATCGCCGGCAAACCCAAATAAGATGTTCGATCATTGGCCATTGCTTTGCTGTGAGAAACTGAATTGTCTAAAGTCCCGGTGCCGAAGTTATCCAGAAATCCGCCAGATAAGAAGAGAGAATTTATATATAAATTACAGAGATCCGCCAAATAAGAAGAGAGAATTTACATATAAGTTAGAAAATGAGTGTCAAGGGCAGTATTTCTATATAAAGTATATTATCACAATGAGGTGTAGTGAGGTGTCTGGGGAAGGAATCGTGGGCTGAGAAATTGAAAAAGTGACAAAACTTTGGTACAGATAATTAAATTCTGGAGATCATTAAGAGTAAGTAAATTCTGGAGATCATTAAAAGAAGAAAATCGAATTCAGTGTACGATGTGAGATACTATAGCATTCCATTTATCATTGACTCTTTATTAGTTGACCTTTTGACATTTAATATTTTGTTCAATCCTAAGTTAAATAGAGGGAGATTTTAATATTATATTATTTAATATAAATAAAAAATTGTGTTGGACATAACTTTGAAGTGTTATTGTTGTTGGGTAACAATGTGTATTAATAATTTAATTTCAGATAATAAATCAAGTAATAAATACTTGTTAATGATAATTCATGAAATACATCACCTTTAACAAATTTCGATGACCTCACCGCTTCCTTATCTAATTCTAATGCCTTGTTGCCTCCCCACCGTAATCCTTGCACAATGCTATATACTCTAGCACCATCATTAGTAGATCCAATATAAACATATGTTGTATACCCAGTTACATTTACAAATCTTGATCAAGTAGCAACACCACTATAAGCATAAGAAGCCAAGTATTCATAATATATATAATACTAGTTATTATTGGTCTAGTCGCAATATCGATAGTATTTGTAACATATGTGTATCCAATTGTAGAGCTAGTTGATGGAGTTGTTGATTTTGTTGGTTCTATTGAATAAGTACCAATCGAAGTATTAGTAGTAGAAGTAGCTTAAGTATTGCTAGTAGTATACCCTACAGAGCTATAGCCTACAATGGCATGAGATGAAGTAGTTGATCCAATCAAAGAGTAAGAAACAAAGGTATATGCACCAACAATTTATCTAGATGGTTCTTATCTAGTTGCATTTTATGCATGCCTTGTATAAGCACCACTAACAACAAACTTTCTAGGTCAAGATCTAGATGATCCAATCGATGAAGCAGTAATTTCAACATTGGTACCGAGAACCATCAATGGTTAGACGCAATTCTTGGCCATTTGAATGTTAGCTTCATTGCCAAGCTTCTTCCATAGCTAAGCCTCATTGCTAGCTACATGGTCCAACCCATAGAAAAACTGTCAATGGTACAAACAAAAGTTAATACCAATCACACGAGAGCTTCAAAGGATTACAACACGCCATTGATCAATGATTTCCATGAGAAAGTTAAATTCCTCTATTCACCCTATGTGCAAATTTGATGATTGCAATAAATAATTACATAAATATTTAGATCGTCGAAACTTATCACATGAGTTTATTTAGTTGTCATACACAAATCCAAAAATGCATAGTTGGGTGGTTCACTTCAAAATATTTCAATACAAGGAGAACTCCTTCTAGCAAAGATTTTTAGTGTCACAAAATTTGACAAAATTTAAAAAAAAAACTCCACTACAATCTCCTCTATTGATTATATAGGTTTTCGTGGAGGTTTTAATGGATGTTCCATATAACTAAAAAAATTGGTTCGGTGCTCTATTATCAAAACATATTGGTATTCCCTTACATAAAATACCCCGATGCATACCTAAAACTAAAACACATTGGTGCACTCTTACATAAAATGCCTTGATATGTACATAAAACTAAAAAACGCATTGGTCTGCCATTACATAAAAACCTCTAGTGTGTACATAAAACGAAAAGTCGTTGGTGCACCATTACATAAAATGCCCTAGTGTGTACATAAAATGAAAAAACATCGGTACAACATTACATAAAATGCCCCGGTGCGTACATAAAACGAAAATGCACCACTGCATTTATAGTTATTATGCCATGATTCCAATTTTGTTGTATGTAGTGTCGATGCTCTTATAATTTTAAAGCACTGGATTTGCATTGTTTGCATATGCAACACCGAATGTTTCTAAGTTTATTAACACACCAGTGTGTTTTTATTTTATGTTTGTCCCGATGCTTGTATAAGTCGTACGTGTTGGTTCCTGTATTACCCTGTGCACTAAAAGGTACTAAAATTTTGAATATTCGAGGTGAGATGTGGGCATCATTCTTTATTCTGAAGCACCAATGTTTTTATTACATTTAAAGCGATGATGAGTTTATGTTATTTGAAACACCAATGTTGTTATTATATTTAGAGAACCGGTGCATATTTATCACATGCCCATCATAAAATTATAAAACAATATATATCATTATGCATTGGTGCTTCAGTATTATTAATATGCATTGATGTTTTAGTATGCTTGACATGCACCAGTGCTTATAACCCCTTAAAAACACTGATTTCTATATTATATCACACACCATTTTGTGAGTTCATAAGAATGCACCAATATGTATATATTTTAATTAATTGTTTTTCTTATATCATATCAAAATCAAATATTTTTTTATAATGATATTGTTTTTATATCTCTCTTATTGTATTTTGATATAATGATTGCATTATTGCATTATTCAATGTATTACACCTCTATTATTTGGAACAATGTAAATCATTCACATATTAATTAATCAACGACGCAACATTTTACAACATTTGACAATGCAATAAAATAAGAAACCCATTTTATTATATATGAATAAGAGACCCATGGTCATACAAGATGAGACAACGTAAAGGTCCACAATAATCAAAATGGAACCAATATGTATTGTTACACTTATTGGTAACATGTCGTCATGCAATTGGGACATTATGTCCACTATATTAAGCAAAATCCCTGATTTTTACAGACAAATATTTCAAAACATACAACTTGCAGTAACGTTCAATTATAGTGATTGTCATTTATCACTTGAAACAATGTCATTGCTCGAGCTATTGCATCCCTCATTTCTTGATCAGTTGTAGCCGATGTTGTACTTTGGTTATTTAAACAAATGTTTTCTTGCTTGACTTGTTTTTGGCGTTCTGATTGTCCATGTTCCATCTACAAACACATAAATAAAGTGTAATAAGTGAATCTACATTTATATAGTAGAATATACATGATTGCGTAAATAAAAAAACATACCATAGCAACGAGTGATTCAGAAACCATACACATGCTTTCGAAGCTATGCCTCATTTTGTGTGTCAAAATATATTTTGTCGGCTCCTCTCGATACTTTGTTTCTTGCATGTTTAATACACCATGACAAAGCATAGTTGATATAATTAATATAAGGTTTCTTATTGTTCCATTAATTATAAAACAAGGGAAGTTAAATAACATAGCTACTTACAAATTTTTCAAATAAACCTTGATACTTCAACATATACTCACAACCCTCACTTAATAACCCAATGTTGATCAATTGTTCGATTGGCTCTTCTTTTTATATTAACACCTATTAGAAGACATATATGGAGAAGTGTAAATTAATTATTTAAATATAAAGATCACAACAAATATGAAAACTTAAGTAACACCAAAAACATAAGTACTCACAAACTTTGCGATCAACCATTTTCTTCCTTGTCATCCTATCTTATGTGTTGATTAGGTTCCATTTTTTTCTTTTCTGCAACAAAACAATTGAAAATTAGTATTTCATATGACAATTAAATTCAATGTACATAAAAGAATAAATGAATGATCACATACATGTGATGCATGTTGTGCATCCTCCTATGACGCAATTATGTTCATTTCTTTTACCATCTTCTTGTACACTTTTTTGAACATCCTTACCGACATGTATTGTCTTACCCCTCATTTGTCACTTGGAATTTTCATAATCTTCCTGAAAAAAACAACAACAACAACAACAACATTTTTTTTTGAAATAGACATGAAAGTAAATATAGTAAAACAAAATAATTTGGCAATTATTGGAACATATTATAGAAAAACATTTTTAGTAATAATACATTTTAAATTATTCTTTTTTGTTAATGTAAGTTTTTTCTATTGCAACTCTCATGGGTCTCATTGATCATGGCTCCAAAAATGTCTCTTGTAGTGTACATATAACTTGATTCTTGAAGTCACTAGATTGGATTTTGTATTGTAAGTGGAAAATATGTCTATATGTTCTTTCCACTATATACCCCAAACCTATGTAAAACAATTTTCCCCTCTCATTAACTTCAAGCACCACTCTAGATGAATTGATGACTGAATCGTCATCATCATTTACATCCTTAAGAATGTTTGTACTCTTAGAATGAGATTACATTCCCTCGCTATTGGTCCATGGATAACATTAAAAAAATATGAAAACGAGTGTTTAAAACATGTTAGCGATTAATGTTAAGAAATTATTTTTAATAAAAATTCAAAGAAAAACTTCATGTTGATTACTTTTTGATCCGACAGTTTCCTCTCTTTGCAACATTTCCAGAAACCTTTTATGCTCTTTTGCACTTAGATTGTGAACAATATTATCGAGTTTCTTCAAGTTTTTACTATGCATGACATATGTTAACCAATACACATCATTAATTTAAACTTACAAATATTTCAAATATATTAAATTTTTAATAAAACTTAAAGAACTTACCTCCCTCTCTTGTTGGGATGAGCTACCATTGCGCTTGTTGCAATAACTTGTTTTCTTTGAACTTCTTTCGGCCATCTTGTATAGAAAAAAAATAAGGAATAATCATAAATATAAATTATAATTTTTTTATACAGTCTAGTATTTTACTGCGCGTCATTAAACATAATGTCTCGTGGCATCAAACATAGATACGCACTGGTGCATACTATTGGTCATTGCACACCGCTAACCCGTACACATATGACATTAAAATGTATACTATTTATATTTTCGACCAAATGGTGCTTCAAATCTAGGACTTCCAATACCGAAGGTAACTATGAAACCCTTTTATTTTATTTTTAATATGCATTGAAAATAGTTTGAATCAAATAGGGAAATATTGAAATGATCAGTAAAATGAAATCACATACCTAAAATTTATTCTTTTCAGATTTGAATGTGGCCTACGGATCCCTTCCAAATTTGTCTCTTCAAAAAAATCTACCCACTTCAAAGTCTTCAGCATGGTAAATATCTCTTTCACAAATATTCCCTCTAAATTCTGCCAAAAAAATAAAACAATGAATAGTATTTTAATTTATAAACAAATACATTTCAAAAAATCAAATTCTTGCTCTTTTTTTGTTGTGTTTTTTCACTATATATACCGTATTGGTGCGCTACAAAGCACACTGGTACACTTTGTATGTAAAAACATTTAGTAAACTATATATTTAAAAAAAAAAAATTGGTGTCAAATCGATGTGCCACACAGATTAATGTGCTCTGGTGACAAATTGTTAATAAACTATAACTTTCGTAGACAACCAATGACTCATTAAAAACACCCTTTTTTTGGGTCTACCTTGAGACGTCCCCTTGGGGCGTAAGAAAAAAATGATTGAGTAATTGTATTTTTGGATTTTCAATGGAACTAATGTAAATGTATTGTTTAATTCAACATTTGTTTTATAAAGTGGTTGGTTGCATGTTAAAATCATTACATCAAAGATGGGGACTATGCTCCCTATAAAATCTACACATTAACTTTTATTATATTTTTAAATATTAATATAAAATTAATTCAATTTAATATTCTTTTAATCTTAACAAATTAATTAATTTCTTCACTAACAAAATCAAATACTTACATTTGGTTATGAGAAGATTCATAAATTTGGTGGTGGATCAAAAAATCATTTAAAACAAATTGTGCATATTAAATTTCATTATTATTAATGATTTCATTTTCATAATTAATAATTATATATATTTTTAAATTCATGGTTATTAATGATTTTGTTTTCATATTTAATAATTATGATTATAATTTTTTTTTTAAATATAACAATTATAAATTTAATTATGAACAATTATTATAACCTTATCAATAAAATAAATGAGATGATAACAATTCATAAGATTAATTTTTCTCCGTAAACATGTTTAATCAACACATTGTATTTTGCTGGAAATTAAACAATTCACCTTGAAGACAAATTAAACATTATATGAAATTAATGGCTACAAGTTTTTGCAATTACTATCCAAAGTAAACGATTTCATAAAACTAAAGTTAAACATTATATGGAAACTCTAAACTCTAATAAGCTATACATCTTAAATTTAATTTAAAAACAGAGAAATCATTAGTGTACTTATAATACATTTTATAAATCAAATAACAACAACATCAACATGATTTGAAAAAACACAATATACAKGTGTGTTATATTGTTTATAGTGCATCAGTGYGATTGAAAACACACTAATGCGGTTGTTATGTAAAAATGCATCAAGAAACAATTTAATTGACAAAGTATGTATGCAAACTTCCACAATTAAAGTTTTGCGGAGGAAATCACTTTTCTATGCCTCTCATATTTTAGCACATGGAMTCGATCCTCTACACTTCCTCTATGCTCTACCTTGCATMTCCTCCTCCACGAGCCACTCAACTTTCTCCAAAATATTGTCCTCGACATTCCTGTAGCCATAATATGAACTAGTATCAATTTGTTTGTAAATCACATACCTACACCTTCTCTTCTTCTCCTCAAGGGGGATTATCGAATAACTCTTTGAGAATGGAGAGGAATTTCGTAGCCCCCAAGTATCTGTAACCAATGCCCTTTCCGGTGGAAATGGGCACATCAAATTCGTTCCCTTCCAAGTCCGTCATCTTGGCCCCTACTTTGGTATAATTAGGACTACCAAGCTCTACGATCAAAGCTTCATAGTGCCTCTTTTCCTTATTTATCAAGAAAGGACCCTGATGGATGTCTTAATTATAATACTGTGTCAACCTCAAGAATGACCTAAGGTCTATATTATATATTTAATAAAAGTTAAGAAGCACATTTGGAAAAACAATTGATGATCAATAAACTTTGTTAGCATGCCTTATCGCTAAATATTAAGCATTGCCTTAGCCTCAGCCTTCTCCTCCATGAGATCCTCACCTGTGTACTTACTAAGAAGCTCATGTTTCTTCTTATCCATAACCATGTGCTCGATTTCTTTCTCATCCAGAAGGGGCAAATGAGAAAAACTCCCTCTCTCTCTTTATGTTGTTGGTTTCCTTTGTCCCGCTCTCTTATTTCTTTTGCCACATTCTCCTCTTCCTCAAATAAGACCGACTTAATGGAAAGGACCTCCCATATCTTGATCATCAAACTGACCTCCCTCTATATAGACTCGATCCTCTGCCACTCCCTTGACATTCTAGCCTGCATCTCCTCTTCCACGGGTCACTCGACTTTTTAAAAAATATCGTTCTTGTCATCCTTGTAGCCATAATAACTGGTGTTAATTCACTTGTAAATCACACACCAAGACCTCCTCTTCTTTGACTCGAGGGGTTTATCGAATATCTCTTTGACGTCGGGGAGGAATTTCCCTGTCCCACTTGTATAATTGATTGTTGGAAGATGGTATGTTACAATCTTACAACAACCAATTGCACCTCTGTTTTTTCCTCTGCAAAACAAAACCTCCACAAAATTTACTATGGAGGTTTTCATATTTAGTTTGTGAATTAAATCATTTTTCTTTTGGTTGTTGCTACTGTGTTTGTTGTCATTGTATCTGATTCAATAAAATTATTTCTTGGCACATATATATAGATGAAACAAATTCAAAATATACAACACAAACATATATAACTAATTTTCATTTATAAAAAATTGAAATGATTTTCTGTTTGCAAATAAAAGGGGGAAAAGTACCCGATGTTATTACAAACGTATTACACATCGTTATCAGTGCTCTATGTCAGACATGAGACACTGAACAATGGTCTGTTAAATTTAACACTTTGGTGTGTCATTGTTAGTAGAGCATCGGTATCTATAGCAATGTGTTGTGTTATATAGCGCATTGGTTAAGGGTTGTCATACAAAACGAACCACGATACCATTTCACATATGAACTGTGTAACATGGTGCGATAGGAACTACATAATACACCACTTTAATAGAATTTTTAACTGATAAACCAAGCGATGCATCTTGGTATATGAAAATCACCAATAGTCTATGTTCCTTGGAGCACCAGATGCTTTTTAATGGTACATTTCTTTTTTATGACGCATTGGTAATAGACACGTTTTAAAAGATGCACCACTATGATAATTTTTAAATATTTATCCTGGTGCAACTCTGTTAACAACACCTATATGTTTTGGTGAATATAACACACCAACGTTCATTTATACCTTTTTCTACGTTGTTACCGACGCGTTTGTCTTATAACACACCGATAACGGGGCGTCCCGTAAAATGAACCTCTATGGTAAATTATTATGTATTTTTCTCATTGTCTTGTAGTACAAACATCGATGCGTTGTATGTATTTTATGCACTAGCCTGATTTTTTTTCTTTATAACACTAGTGCGTTGTTTGAACCTAGGGGCACCAGTAGGTTAAATTGTTTTATTGAAACTTAAGAGGTGTGATGTGTTAATATAAACACATTGGTGCTACCATGTTATTGGACCATCAACGTTTTGTATAACAGTGTGTTCTATTGTCAAAAGCATTGGTAATGGGCCATCCACTTAGACGTCTCTCTATGCCATAACGGTCAATATTTTTCCGGTGCGGTTCTTTTAACAAGATCGGTGCATTTGGTTAACATAAATACACTGTCACCCCAAAATTTATGGAAATTAAACTCAATGGTGTTCTTTTGCTAACCAAATGCACTGGTTCTCTAAAGTTTCCAGAGCACCAACATGATGTTTAGTGGTGCATCTTCTAGTATAACACACATATGATTTTGTTGGCTCTATGGGCACCGCTCCGTTATATTTCTTTATTTCAAATTAAGCGGTGCGATGTGTTACTATGAATGCCCCGGTGCTACCAAGTTATTAAAGCACTACTGGTTTTTTTAGCGGTGTGTTGAAGCATAGAGCACTTGTTACAGGGCGTCAAATGAAACACCATGCTATGCCAAATTGGTCAATATCTGTCTCGATACAATTATTTAATAACACTGATGCATTTGTTTAAAATGGTTGCACCGCTAAGTTAGTTTTTATGAGTTGTAAACTAAGTGGTGTGCTTAGTTAAATGTAATGCACTGATGCTTCTGTGTTCAAAAAACACGAACATGTTGTTTAACAAGCGTTATCTTTTATAATGAACTAGGTGCGAGGCATTTCAAATGACACATCGATTAAGTATGGTTATATTAGACACACCGGTTGTGTTTCTTACTATGAAGTTAGCATAGGATGCACTGCATCAGGGCAAGTTGAATCATACAGGCGCACCACGCGGGATCGAAAAATTTTTGTTTTGAAAAAAAGTCCCAAATTTCAAGCTAAATTCAAATTTTAATTAGATGAAAATGCAAATGGGAAGGTAATAAAAAATGTACTTGGACTATTTGTCTTGAGGAGGCATGGTTCCACTGTTGAGAGGAAATGAAAATTCATGGTAATTTCCAAAATTTGGAAATGTATGGAATCTACCAGTGGAGCTATGCAACTCGCTAGGGAGCACTAGAAATAAGGCATATTTGAAAGGAGAGTGAGCATCGATACTTGATTGAGAGTTTGGAAGCACATGATGAGGTGTCGCAATGAAAATTAGTCTGGTACTTTTTTTAATTTACCCTACCATGGTGTGCTAAGGACAATTAATGCAAGAGCATCCTTAGGCTCGGGAAATCCGCATCACCCAAAAATATTTCTATTTTGCAAATTAGAAATAATTCAAATAAGGATTGTGTTAGTGATCCATTCCATTTAATTAGTTTGCTATGAATTCGAACTATTGTTACTCATGCAACTACTCTTGTGTATGCTTAAACTTATGCTAAAACACATGATGAAACTCTTGTAGAATATGGATTTCGTGAAAATTGAATTTCCTCCCACGAAAACATTGTTACAATGCTTATTGACTTTCCATGTTGGTAGTAACACATGTTGAGTCTTAGCCACGGTTAGGTAAAGGATTTGGCACCTAAAAGGAAAATCGTTAACATTAAGAAGAAGGAGAATAGTTCTAAGCCAAGGGTGGTTTGGGTAACAACTCGTTCTTGGAGAGAAGGAAAAACGTTTCAGAGCCTAGGAGGAGTTTAAAAAAAATGAAATGAGCGTGATTTTGAAGGGGGTTGGTGAATATCGTGGGTTGACACAAAGAAAAAAAAGAGGAAACACAGGCAAATTTGGGGAAGAACATAGAGGTATGGCACCAATGTTCAGAGGCAAAGTCATCCCATCCAAAGTTTGCAAATGCAATCAAACCAATGAATTTAAACATGGTGAAATCGATTCACATTTATGTTGTTGTATCAACAAGATTGTAAGCCTATAATTTGTAATCCAGTTCGAAATAAAATCCTTTGTTCTGAGTTTTAATAAAATTACAGATTTCCTGTTGTTGTCATTTTCTTTATGAATTTTGTTGTGTAATATGAAGGCAAAGCATAGCTCTGTAACTTAATATTTTTTTATAACCTATAAGCTATGAAGTATACTCAGAATAGAAAGAAGAAATCAAAGACGAACAAGATGGTGATGAAAGAGACCCAATAGTTAGGCTAATTTCATATTTGAGTAATAGGGGTAGTGCAAAGGTTGAGGTTTCATGTTATGATGGTAGTATGAGAGTTGATGTTCTCATTAACTGGATTGGAGAACTCAAAATATACTTTGAGTATGAAAATGTTTAGAATCCAAATCGGATAAGATTTGTTGTTACGAAACTGAAAGGCCATGCAACACTATGGTGCGATATGCTGCAGAAGGATAGAATGAATAATTAGCTGGAGAAAATCAGAACTTGGAAGAATATGGTTACCAAGATTAAAGAGAAATTACTTCATGTTGATTACCAACATAATTTGTTCCGACAAGTCCAAAACCTCAAACAAAGAAAGACATTTGTTCGTGAATACACCGAAGAGTTATTTATGTTTTCACTCAGAGCAGGCCTCAAAGAACCAGAATTCCAATGAGTTGCAAGGTATGTAAATGGGTTAAAGTATTTAATTCAAGATGAAATGAGCACACACTATTTCCACACCATTGATGAAGCTTATGAAGTTTCCCTGAAGGTGTAAGAAAATATTGAGAGGAAAACACAACCTAGAGGTAGAGGAAGAGGTTATAAAGGACGAGGTAAAACATGGACTGCTAAAGGAAGTGAAAGGGAAGAAGAATTGCCAGCAGTCAAGGTGGCAGAGGAGGAAATGGAATTGGTAGAGGTAGAGGATTCGGAAGAGGAAAGAGCATAAATGTAATTACTTGTTATCACTATGGTGTAGAGGCACACAAGAAGTATGAATGTCCAGAAAGGAAAACTTTAGGGAGAAGAGGTGAAGCACGAGAAAAAGTCACATCGGATGACGAAGCTTCAGTAGTTGGAGAAAATGTGTCTGTTCTTCAGCAAGAACAAGGTTAGAATTTGTTGTTCCGGAGAGTGTTTCTCAAATTTGAACAAAAAGAGGCAAAAGAACCAGAACAACGAAATAAAGTTTTTTAAACAAAATGTAAGGTTCAAGGAAAATGTTGTAACGTAGTTATAGATGGAGGAAGTACAAAAAATTTGGTATCCACTGAAGTCATGGACAAACTAAACTTGACGAGGTTGAACCAACTGAACCCTTACCATGTTTCTTGGTTGAACAAGGGACAACATATGACTGCGACAGAGCAATGTTCATTGAGTTTTCAAATAGGGATTTTTTAGGAGCAGGTGTTATGTGACATGATTGAGATGGATGCGTGCCACATACTGTTAGGAATACCATGGTTATTTGATAGACAAGTTCACCATGATGGTAAGGAAAACACATATGAGTTCAATAAATATGGACATCGATATAAATTAACACCAATGTTGGAGAATAGAATAAAATCAACAAGAAAGTGTGATGATATAAACATAAGTAATAGTAGAATCATGCTACGTTCTGTTAAATAATTCTTACAGGAAGAAAGAAAATAAACATTTTGTTTAGCAGTGATTCGAAAGAAGTAAAAGTGTAGAGGAGATGAATGTTGTACCTACAGAAATAAAGTCGTTGTTGGATGAATTTAAGGATATTATCACTAATGATATGCCAAAGGGACTGCCTCCAGTGAGAATTATTTCTCATCAAATTGATTTAATGCCCGGATTGAGTTTACCTAATAAAATGCCTTATAGGATGACTCCCGAAGAGAGTGAAGAGGTAAATAGACAAGTGCAAGAGTTGTTTGATAGAGGACTGATTAGAGAAAGTCTAAGTCCTTGTGTAGTACCAATAGTGTTGAATCCAAAGAAAACATGGGAATGGCGAATGTGTATTGATTCGCGTGCTATAAACAAGATCATTATCAAGTATTGATTTCCATTACCCGGAATGGATGACCTTATGGATTTCCTACGTGGTTCGAAATATTTTACAAAAAATGATTTGAAGAGTGGTTATCACCAGATTCGAATCGGAGAAGGTGATGAATGGAAGATTGCATTCAAGATGAAAGATGTATTATTTGAATGGTTAGTGATGTCGTTCGGACTAACCAATGCACCCAACACATTCATGAGATTGATGAATGGATTCTTGAAGCCATTTTTTGGTAAGTTTGTGGTTGTATATTTGGATGATATAATGATTTTTAGCAAGAGTAGAAAAAATCATGTTGAGCATGTGAGGGCAGTACTACAATGCTTGAAGGAAGAAAAACTATTGATAAACCTAAAGAAGTGTACATTCATGCACCGAGAATTGGTGTACCTGGGTTTCGTGGTTTCAAAGGCATGAATTTAAATTGACGCTAAGAAAGGGAAGGCTATTATCGAATGGCCAACACCAAGATGCACATTCGATGTGAGGAGCTTCCATGGATTGGCAGGTTTCTACTGGAAATTCATTAGGAACTTTATCCAAATTATATGTGTATCTCTTACAGAATGTATGAAGAAGGGAGTGTTTCAATGGACCGCAACAACATAGAAGTCATTTGAAGAATTGAAGAAGAGAGTAACAACACAACCGGTATTATCATTACCATATTTTAACAAAGTGTTTCAGGTTGATTTTGACACTAGTGGAGGAACAATTGGAGTAGTTCTAAGTCAAGAAGGTAGGTCCATTGCATTTTTCAGTGAGAAGTTGAATGAGTCCAGAAAGAATTTCTTTGTTTATGATCAGGAATTTGATGCTATTGTGCAAGCTTTGAGGAAATGGCGACACTATCTATTGTCGAAGGAGCTTCTCTTGTTCACAGATCACAAAGCTCTGTAGTACATTAAAAACCAAGGTAAGTTGAATAAAAAACATATTTAATGGGTATAATCCTTGCAAAGTTATTCTTTGGTGCTGAAACACGGGTCTAGGAAGTCTAATAATTTAGCTGATGCATTAATTCAGTGGACAACATTATTCAATACCATGTCAGTAAAAGTGGTAAGTTTGAATTGTCTAAAGAAATTGTATGAAGAAGATGCAGATTTATCAGAAACTTGGAAGGCATGTAAGGATCCTTGGAGTTTAGACAAAACACCATATCTGGACTACCATATCCATGAGGAGTTTTTGTTTAAAAACTAGCAATTGTGTATTCCCAAAAGTTTCATACGGCTTAATCTCATTAAAGAGTTGCATAGTGGTGGTTTAGGAGGACTTTTTTGAATTGATAAGACCACAACCTTGGTGAAGGAGAGATATTTTTGGCCCAACATTAATAAATATGCTCGAAAGTTTGTTGAAGGTTGTAGGATATGTCAACTAGACAAAGGAAAAAGTCAGAACATGGGACTCTATACTCCATTTCCAATACCCAAAGGACCTTGGGAGGATATCAGTATGGATTTTGTCTTAGGATTACCTATGATGTAGAGAAAACATGACTCAACAATGGTAGTTGTGGATAGATTTTCGAAAATGACACACTTCATAGCAGGTAAGAAGACTAGCAATGTTAGTGAGGTAGATTCATTGTTTTTCAAGGAGGTGGTTCGATTGCATGGACTTCCACAGAGTATTACTTCATATCGTGATACTAGATTTCTTGGCAATTTTTGAAGGACACTTTGGAAAAGTTATGCTCATATTTGTTATACAGTTCAACATATCATCCTCAAATAGACGGTCAAACAAGAGTAGTGAACATGAGTCTAGGAAATTTGTTGAGAAGTTTAAGTGGAAAGAATCCTAGTCAATGGGATTTGGCATTAGCCCAAGCTGAGTTCGCATATAACGATTCAGTGAATAGATCAACGAGAAGGAGTCCATTTCATTTCATTTATGGACGGTCACCAAAAGGTGTGGTAGATTTGGTTTCATTTCCATATTTAGAAGGAAAGACGAGTGTTGATGCGATTGATTTTGTGGACAGTATGCATGAATTAAAAGAACAGGTCAAGAAGAAATTGTAGAACACCAATGACAGTTATAAACAAAGAGCAGATCAACATAGGAGATAGAAGGTATTCCGAGAGAGTGATTTGGTCATGACTCACTTGAGGAAGGAGCGATTTCCTCGAGGCATCTATAATAAACTCAAATACAAGAAGATAGGCCCATGTCGAATTCTCAAAAATATATATGATAATGCTTATCAACCAAAAATTACGGAGAAGTTTGACATATATCCTACATTCAATGTTGTTGACCTCTATGAGTTTCATGAAGGGACAAAAGAGAAGATGAATTTACCCTCAACGAATGGGAACAACATCTACCAATTAAGTCATAGGAGCAGATTGAAGAAATTCTTACTACAAGAGTTGGTAAGAAGACTTGCCGGAAGGAGTACATGGAATATTTAATGAAGTGGAAGAGTCGAGGGGAATAGGATGCATCATGGGTGACTGAAGATCAGTTAACATGCGTGCATAACTCTTCACCTCAACAATGATATGCACATGACTTGGAGCTCATGTTTTTCTTACTAGGGGTGTCTGATGCATGAGCATCCTTGGGCTCGAGAAACCCACATCACCCAAAAATATTTCTATTTGCAAATTAGGAATAAGTCGAATAAGGACGTTGTTAGTGATCCATTCCATTTAATCAGTTTTCTATGAATTTGAACTATTGTTACTTATGCAACTACTCTTGTGTATGCTAAAAATTATGCTGAAACTCGTGATGAAACACATGTTGAAACTCCTGCAGAATATGGATTCCTTGAGAATTGAATTTCCTTCTACAAAAACGTTGTTACAACACTTGTTGACTTTACACGTTGGCAGTAACACGTGTTGAGTCTCAGCCATGGTTAGCTAAAGGATTTGGTGCCCAAAATGAAAACTGTTAACATCAAGAAAAAGGCGAATAGTTCGAAGCCAAGGGAGGTTTGGGTAACAACTTGTTCTTGGAGAGAAGGAAAATCATTTCAAAGTCGAGGAAGAGTTTAAAAAAAAACAAATGAGTGCGATTTTGAAGGGGGTTGGTGAATACCGTGGGTTGACACAAAGAAAAAAAGAGGAAACACATGCAGATTTGGGGAAGAACAGAGAGGTATGGCGCCAATGTTCAAAGGAAAAATCGTCCCATCCAAAGTCTGCAACTATAGTCAAACCAATGAATGTAACCACAATGAAATCAATTCACATTTATGTTGTTGTATCAACAAGATTGTAAGCATGTAATTTGTAATCCAATTCGAAATAAAATCCTATGTTCCGAGTTTTAATAAAATTACAGATTTTGTGTTGTTGTCATTTTCTTTATGAATTATGCTGTGTAATATGAAGGCGAAGCGCATCTCTGTAACTTAATATTTTGTTATAACATGCAAGCTCTGGGCCAAGAATTATATGCATCGGTTCGCAATATCCAACGGCACTGGTGCGCTTTGATCGATGCTTGTTATTTTTTTTATAACTTGTGATATTGCATTTGAAAATCTAAGCACCGGTGCATTATGTTTCAGGTGTGCACCGGTGCGTATGTACCTTAAAGGCGCATGGGTGAAAAAAACTCCGCAAAAATATCCAGTGGTCCACTTCCACTAACAACTTCCACTATAAAAATTGATAGTGTGTTTGAACATTTAAGAACCAATGCACTATGGTTTAGGTGTGCATCGGTGCATATGGACCTTAAAGGAGCATCAGTAAAAAAAAACTCTGCAAAAAACTTTGGTCTCCCACCTCTACTAACAACCTCTGCTATAAACAACTAAGGAATAAATTTTTCTGGGAGGTTCCATAAAAACATCCACTAGAAGGTGTTCACTTTGTAGTGTTTGAGGCATATGGAAGGAACATATCATTCAAATCAAATAACAAAAAAATATGTAAGTTCGTTAAATCAAAACAACCCAAAATTGCAAGTGAAAAGAAAACAATTCATATTTTCCAAAAAAATCATAATGATCTTTGTCTAAAATCCAACTCAACTTTTAATGCGTTAATTATAAATTTATGTAATCTAATTAGGCCATCAAACTCTAACCATGACTTAGTATTTGACCAAGTTTGTAAACCCAAACCAAAATTAAACATGTGTAAGGAAGAAATCAAACCATCATATGGGAATAAACTATTTTGCAAATAAGCATTTAAACGTTGCAGAGGTATGTCCAACTAGTCCTACAAATGAACTCAAAACATGGATAAATTCACGATACTCCTAAATAGAAAACAAAAAAACAAATAAAATCCAACATAACATAATTCCAACAACAATACCCAGATAAAATGAAAGGCAAATCGATAAAATCATTGAAAAATTAGTAACAAACAAATAAAATCCAACATAACATAATTTCAGCAACAATACCCAGATAAAAAGAAAGGCAAATTGATATTAAAATCATAGAAAAATTAGTAACCCATTGCAAGAAATTTATGTAGATTCCTGCATAGAATCAATAAACTTATGCAACAGGTGAGAGATCTGGAGGGAAAAATGGTGATTTGGGATTTGTTGGTTCATACAATAGAAGTACGGGAACCCCCTGAATAGGAAGCGGGGAGGGGCCCTACTATGATGGAAGGTCCTGGCCTTGGAATGGTTTATCCCAAGTCAGCAACACCTTTAAAAAAGGGAAGACAGAAGGAAAGGCTATAGAGAAAAAGTCCTTTAAGGACGTAGTCAAAAGTCGGTCAAACAATAAGGACCAGGATACTGAAATGGGGGGAGTAGGACCCAGACATCAGGAAGGTTAGACAAATTAGACAGAATCAGAAAAGGCAGAGAAAGGAAAAAATCAACAGAGTCATATTCATAATGGTTTCTTACCTAAGATAGCAAAAAACCTGACTTATGAGGTAACTTCACATGGAATAGGGAACTACATATGGCACATGAAAGACCACACCTTGATAGGAAAATTTATGGGCATATGGCCCTCCGAGAAAGCTCTCTTGCTTTGGATCAAGGCTCGATGGAAAGTAAAGGGAAGGATAGATCTTGAACCGGGTTCTAAGGGGTTCTTCATAGCTATCCTCTCGGACCCTTCTGAGTGAGAAAAATTCTTTGAGGAAGGCCCCTATTTCTTCAACTCAATCAGGATGCACATGAGATATTGGACTGAGCAGTTCACCCTAGAGAAATAAAACTTCATAGAGGCACCATTTTGGATCTGCCTATATTCTCTCCCAAGGGAATCATGGGAACTGGAAACTCTCTAAAGAATTGGCAATACCCTGGGAGCTTTTGTAAATATTTCAAAAATCACCAAGGTTTCCAGGTATGTCTCCTATGCAAAGATATATGTTTACATGAATGTAACATGGGCTCTCTCTGAATCCATAGTAATCTCATATCAAGATGAAGAATGGACTTAGACATTAGATTATGAACATATCCCGTTTAGATGCAGAAAATGCCACGCCAATGGGAATCTCTTTAGGAATTGCCCCCTTAATGTTCCTCCTCCAGGGAATGAGGGAAAAGGAGAAACAGATTCAGAGGGATTTGCAAAAATATCAAGCAAAAGAAAGGGAGGAAGAAGACAACCTAAACAACATGTAGTAAATCAGAATAAAACCAGAAGTAACAGTTTCCAAATCTTGGAGGGAGAACCTAGTGGAACTAATGAGAAAGAAAATGATAAGGAGCACGAAGCTCCACCAAAGTCTGCCTCAAGTTCCAAAGAGGATGAGTAAAAAATACATAATATTGGGGAAGAACTAGGACATAAAACAACAACTGACACAGAAGTCCAGATGAGGGAGCCTCCAGCCTCAAGGGCCGACTCATCGGAGGAATCAGATATGGAGACAACCCAAGGAAAGGAAATGGAGGAGATAGAAATAGATCTACCAAGACTTACTGAGATTCACAGACTGGCGATAATCAATAACTTAATCATCAATCAGATCTGTAAACTGCAATCCGAACTGGACCTTGTAAAATGGAAAGGCAAGGCCTTTGAGCCCACAACAATGTCATCAAGAGTGTTGAAATGGGTAATTGAAATTGAGTGGGCGGGGGGGTGAATCAGTGTCACATAACTATTGGACAATTTTCACTCTTCACACATTAACTGAACACCAAATATTTATTTCATTTTCTCAATCAATATATATAAAAGAATAAATACTTTATATTTTTATTTAACTTGAATGATTACATAAGATCAATCTTTGAATATCATCTTCATACAATTATGAGAGACCCAACTCTCTTTTACAAGACCAATCTTGTAGTTCTCAAATCCAACTGAGAAATGAGGAATCCAACCCCCATAACAAGTCCTAGCTTGTTGATCTCAGATCCAACTGAGATGTGAGGAATCTAATCCTCATACAAGACCCAACTTGTAAACATGCACCAACCTGATAGAATGAACCTTCATTCAATCCATTATATATAAATATATATACTTCAACAAATTCAACTCCCATCTTCTCACCATTCCTTCTTGTTTATATAGTCTTCTAACTGGTGTGAATTTGAAGCATTGTGTCTTTAGATATTTGAACCATTAAACCTTTTCATTTAAAATGATAATCTTTAAAATTTAATTAATATCATTTTTCTTTTTATTCTTTATTCATGATTTCATTATTTAACTCTCTTTTAATCATGACTATGTATTGGCTTATTTGTCCTCATGAGTTGATCATAGACATGGATCAACTCATTAGATCGTACTCATGTTTCTGATGCGTTCTCAGTTCACCAACATATCATATTCGATCTTATTGATTCTCTGTAATGTTCTGGTGTTAACTCTTTGTTGAATCGAGTCTGGATAAGGTGCTTCCTTCAAACCATTTCATATGATCGCGGGCATAGAACCACGAGCTTATCAATTTAAGCACTGCCTCATTTTACTCTCATTTATCTATTCCATACGACTAACAACAGTGACCAGACGCTAGGCCAAACGACCGCTTGAGCGCTTATTAGAATCAATGGTCATGATTCAATCTCTCGATGAGATGGACGGCTGACGGAACTTCGCCCTTCGGAAATTCAGGATTTCAACTTTTCAAACCTTTCAAAACTTCTGAATACGATATCGCCGAACAGATTAGACGATTCACATTTATATCATGGAACCAGATCAATGGTCATATTCAATCCTTACATTCCCTAATCTGACTTCCAAGACTTAATCAAGCAATGAGTTGGATGGCCACCATTTACTCCGCGAATTCGTCTATTATACTTATGTTATCCTTCCATTGTTTTTTGATCAATGGTTGAGTGTACCCCCGACATCAGATCGATGGTCGAGATCTCCTTCGGGTATCTGGACTTCAGATATTTCAAATCTCAACCCCTTCTTTCCTTTGGAGTGATCACGTGTTGAGTCAGTCATAAAATGGTGGAGACCGCTTGCTGTCGGTTAACGTTTCCACTTACACTATCCTTCCATTGTAGTAGATCAACGGTTGAGAATACACCCAATTTTAGATCGATGGTCGAGAATGCTCCCGAAGTGATATTTCAGATCGAACGACTTGTATCCTTGCTGACATGGTCTCCCATATGCCCTTTGCTGACATGGTCTACCACGTATCCTTACTGATGTGGTCTACCAACTGTCCTTGCCGACGTCATCTGCTAAGTGTCCTTGCTGACGTGGTCTATTGACCAACAACCCTGATCCAATGGTCATCGTATGTCCTCCAAATCTGATGGTCCTTATTCATTTTGGATTTTCGGGCTTCGGGTATTCCAAATCTCAAAGTTTTTGGAGTGTAACCTCCTCACATCTTTAGACCCGAAGTGAAAACATGTTCATTCGATATGGATCTTGGATCGATGGCTCGACCTGTCTGTGATGAAACTCTTCTAGATTATCCCGTCCTTCCACTTAGAATGATCCAACGGGTAACGAAATTCTGCATAAATGAGATCTCAGATCTTGTCTTGCTTATCCTATCCTTTCACTCGAAAATGATCTGACGACTGACGGGAATTCGAGTTTGATCCGACGGCTAGCAGGTATTCGGATAATCGAAATCTCAGCCTTTTTACCTCACTTAACCTATCCTTCCACTTTAAAGTGATCCGACGGCTGACGGGAATTCAGGTTTGATCCAACGACTGACAGATATTCGATTAATCGAATTCTTAATCGTTTTGCCCCGCTTATCCTGTCCTTCCACTCAAAAGTGATCCAACAGTTGTGAAGATTCTCGAAGCAGATCCACGATCAAGGATGATTGCAGTGTTGGATCATGTTGTCATAGATTCCAATGGTTTTATTGATTGATGTCAAAGGATTGATGTCAAGTGATTAAATAATTGATTGATGTCAAAGGATTGTTGTCAAGTGATTAAATGATTGATTGATGTCAAATGATTAAATGATTGATTGATGTCAATGGATTGATTGATAGGCTTGATTGATTGATTATTGATGAACAATGTATATGTATTTTCCTTGATGAGAATGATAGATGTCAAGTGGAAACCAATCAATGAAGATGGATCAATAAGTTATCCTTGATGAGAATGCATAGATGAAGATGGATCAATGAGTTGTCATTGATATGATGAAGATGGATCAATGAGTGTCATTGATACATGATGCATAATTGGATTGATATTATCATGGTTGATAAGGTGCACAAATGGATGAACTCCAAAGTGGCCCCCTTATGTTGAAAGCCCTCACAAGAAGATGCTTTGTGATTGAGTTATGGTTGAGAGAACCCATGCTTGTATGTGGAATAAAGAGAAGAAGATCATTGATTTTGTTGGTGAAACTATCCTATATGGATAGTGTTTTTCATGTCATTTCTGGTGGTATGTGGAATGTCACATAACTCCTCACGGTTTGAGAGTTATGGTCCTACGAAGTTGAAGGACCCCCATATGATGGCTTGAAGCCCCATAAGGTCAAAAGAAGTCAAAGTGCTTGAGAAGAAGAAATCGTTATTTAAATATTAAAGTAAAGTGACAAAGTCAAGGTGGATTATTTAAATAATAAAGAGAAGTGACAAAATCAAGAAGGAATATTTAATGATAAAGTATTGGAGAACTTTCTATTTATGGAAAGTGGTTAACCCTAAAATAAGGAAAATAGGTTAAGTGACCTAGAGGATGAAAGTATAAATAAGATACCAATGGTCTCTTGCATAATAATCCTTTTTGGTGGATCAATGGAGAGCTTCTAGTGAGATTATCTTTTGGAGTATTGATGGAGAGCTTCTTATGAAAGCATCTTTGGTGTGGATCTCTTGAGCATGATTGAAGATCTATTTTGAGAAAGAGAGCATGAGGAGGATCTCATGGATGCATCAAAGTTTCGGCAATATCGGAGATCTTGACGAAAAAAGTCTCGGAGCTTAAGAAACCCTAGTTTCTAAGGTGTACACGGGTTGTAATGGGCCAGGGCGCATACATATGTAGGTTGTATGAGGCCAGGGCGCGTACAGTGGATAAAATCATGGAGATTTGTGTTTGAGCTGATGATTGGCAGTTGAAGACTAAAGCAGATTCCAGATCTGCATTCTATGGGCTCAGATCTGTCATTGAGACACTGGTATGGTTATGTTATTGTCTTGATGGATAGTATTGCTTGTTGTGTTGTGAATGCTTAGGGAATTCTTGGTATGGCTGATGTGATGAGGTTTATGCTGGTTGATTGAGTGAGAAATACTCTTGTGGTTCAGTTGTGATATGATTTCTATAGTATACTAGTTTCTTATACATGATTGAGTTAGCATTCATATTGATTGGTTGTGGAGCATGAGTAAGCTATTGGAGAGCTTGGATGTGTTGTGACTAGCTGGTGTTCAGTTTGGATAGTGGAAGACAGAATAAATTCTGCTTGCAAGTTGCAGAGGATCTGAGTGTGTGATGAAAAGGATAAACCCTAATATCTTAGAAGGCACACATAGGTTTTTGTATATATTGGTCGCGTACATATGTGGGCTGTAGTGAGCTAGGGCGCATACACACGCAGGATAAACTACTGACAGGTCGCGTACCTGTTGCAGATTGATATATGTTGTGGATTGTTGCCTCATATTAGTTGGTGTTGAGGGTGTAAGCTGAGTCTTGCATTATAGAGCTGGTGCTCTTGTAGAGTTGTACTCTATTCAGTTGTCACTGAAAAACCCCAAGGATTGTAGTCCATAATAAAAAGAAAATTGTACATACGTCTTGTGTTCTTTGTGTTCCTTGTGGTGATGACTTATTGATGATCTATGTTGCCGATATATGTTGTTGATATATGTTCACATCTAACTGGTTATAAATGACAGTAATGAGTAATAAGTAAATTTTGAATGCTGACCAATGAGTTTTGTGTAAGAGGGAAGTTTTGGTAAAAAGAGCCCCACACTCATTCACCCCCCCTCTAAGTGTGGTAGGTGTGTCCAACATGCAGAACCACAACTTTCGAGTGATTTAAATCGTCACCCAAACTCTGCAATTGGAAGTTGTGTGTTATTGTTGAGTCAACCACAATCATTGATCGGACGGTCCTGACTAATTGCGGGATTGGAACTAGCACGATATTTAATTCTCCTTTCGATCTCCGCAATTCATCCCTGCCATTGATCTGGCGATTGCGCATCCGATGGTTACGACTTGATCTGACTTAAAATCATTGATTTTTGGATCAACCGCAGTCGTAGATCTTTGGAGCTATGAGATCTGATGATCTAGATCGATTGTGGGATTATAACTAGCAAGTAGTTTAATTATTCTTTCATTCTCCACAATTCATCCCTGTTGTTGATCTGGTGATTACGCATCCATAGGTCATAATTTAATCTGACTTAATCTGGTCGTTTGTTGGATCAACCACAGTCGTAGATATTTGGAGCTATGAGATCTGACGATCTAGATGGATTGTGGGATTGTAACTGGCGAGTAGTTTAATTCTGCTTTCGCTCTTCGCAATTTATCCCTGTCGTTGATCTGGCTTGCAGATCCGACGGTCACGATCCTCCAATGCTCCTTAAACCCACAATCACTCATATGACCAATGTCCGTTATATGATATGATCAACACCGTCAATTTATTGATCAGATGACTGTTGAGGCTTCTCACCTTTTCTTATGCTCTTCATTCGCTAACTCTCCTGAGCTTTAATAATTGTTTGTGCATTCTTTTATGCACTGATAGTTAGTCGCTAATTCTCCTGAGATTTGATCATAGGAATATTGTTGATGCTCTCATGATCAACAATAATCATTAATTGCTTCAGCCTCCTCCTGATATTAACCTTGCTTCTCTGCTTATTGTTTGACATTCTCTTTCCATCATTGACCCTTCATTACACATGGAAAGACCTTATTGGCCATCTTGACACTAATGCCAACTGTATAACTGATCATGACTTATTCATGTTGCCATCATAACAACTTATCATGATTGTTGACATCAATGACAACACATGAATGACATTGACTATTGACATCAATGACAATACATCAATGACACTATGTCCAACCATCTCCCCCTTTGTCATTGAGGGCAACACACTAACTTCATACATAGACTCCCCTTGTGATGATGCTTCTCTTCTCTGAAGTTACTCTCCCCCTTTGACATCAATGGAAAAGGGTTGCTCCCCTTATGATCAACCTTTGTTTTTCTGCATTTTGTTGACCAAAATATGAACTTGGGTAACTCCCCCTGGAATCATGTTCTACCTATCATAACTGAATGAATCCCCCTGTCAATATGCTCTCTCTCTGCTTCTGACTACTCTCCCCTTTGTTTCTGAAAGAGTAGCTCTTCATGACAAGGTCTCTTCCCATGTTAATTTACTAACTTCTTATCTCAGTTTATTAGGATTTTTATGTTTAAATAAGTAGTCTTCTTGATACAAATTTTGTACTGATCAAGTCTTTTTCAAAACTTAATCTAATTGCTTTCTTATTCAATTATCAAAATACTCCTTTTGAGTTTTTACTAACTTTCCTTTGTCAAATAGAACAAGAGTGTGAATCTTACTGATATTTTTTATCTGCTTCTTATTCGTTTTTAATATTTCACAGGAATATCAATTTAGGAATTATACCAATTGATTTAAATACCAATTTGTTATCAATTGATCTTTGTTGAAAGATACTCCTTGAACTTTTCTGCTACCTTTATTTTTTCTTCTTCTTGTATTCTTCTATTAACCCTACCAATGATTTTTCTTATGACCACTAATCGATAGATAGTCAGGATTTTCCATATGTTAATTTAGAAACTCTTTGGCATAATCCTTTGATTTTGTAGAGACCAATTTAAACCTCTTTTTTTTTTTTTCTTTCTTTTGCTAACAACTTATGACATCATCAGAATTTGATATTGTCCCATATTCTTCTATAGGTATTTCCTTTTCTTGAGATTGATTTATCTCATATTGAATTTCACATTCTTTATTAGGACTTTTACCCATCATGTTCTTATTATTAGTTTCTTCATTTTCAGGCGTAATAACATCTTTCTTGCTTTCTCCTTCAGTTTTTCTTCTCCATATCTTTCTATGAGATATTCTGCTTTTTGGATCTTCTCTTTCTAATTGTGTTTTTGGAGATTTTTCATCTCCTTTATTCTTCCAACTTTTATTAGGTTTTGTCATTGACTTGAATGACTTATTCAAATATGCAGTTTGGGGATTTGTGCCCAAACCTATCACAATTGTAACATCTTATTGTATGAAAAAATTTTGTTGTGTGCCCAACAAAATTACATCTCCAACATCTAATTAGGTTTTTGGATTTTCTTGTATATCATTCCTCTAGTTTCTTGCATTCCATTGCTATATGGCCAAAGCTATGCCAAGAAAAGTAATAACCATTGAAGGTGTTTCCATTCTTGATTTTATTTTGGCTAGAAGGATCTGTCATTTGATTTTCTTCTTCCTTTTTACTTCTATAGTTGTCTTCCTTAACAAAGTTCGTGACTTGTAATTGCTTTATACTTGCACCTTTTCCTTTTAAGAAGGATGATCCTTTCTCATTTTTGTAAATGGTGCTCCATTTGTCATTGTCTTCTTTTTTATTGTATCCAAGACCAGTTTTGTCCTAAACTGATCTTTGGCTCTTCCAAATCTTATCTAGGATAGATGAGCTATTCTAGAAATTGACAATCTTATTTGTCTTTTCATTCATCCTTTTGAGATCGACTATTTCAAACTTCAATATGTGACATAATTCTTCCTTTTTAGTCAACTGAATTTTCAGGGCTTCTTCCACTTCTTTGACATGTTCAAGTTGAGTTTTTAGATTGATGACTATTTATTTTGTCTCATCCAAGACTTCTTTGCATTTGATAGTTTTTTCACATGTCCTCAATTCTTCCATATATTTTGTTAGATCAAAAACTTTAGTTTTCAATATTTTGATTTCTTCCTTGTATTCTATCTTAATCCTTTTGAGTTTGATGGCTTCTCTTTCAAACATTTGGCATGATTCTTCCTTTTTAGTTATTTGAATCTTCTGAGCTTCTTCCTTTTTCTTAGCTTCTACAATTTGAGTCATCAGATCTGCATTCGTACTTTCATTAATCTTTTTGAAATTGATGATTTCTAATTCCAACACGTGGTAAGAATTTTCTTTCCTTGTTAACTGGATCTTTAGTTCTTCTTTACCCTTTTAAATTTCCTCAAGTTGAGTGTTTGACTTCTCAACCTCCTTTCTATGATTCACAACTTTTTCTTCCATCTTATGACATGATTCTTCTCTTTTGTTCAACTGGTTCCTCACTGCCTCCTCTTTTCTTTTGGCTTCTTCAAGTTGGGTTTTCAGATTCACATTGCTTTCTCTTAGTTCTTTTAGACCTGCAAGGTTTATGCTAATTTCAACATCTTCCTTCTTTTCTTCTTTTGCTTTACTAATCTCATTCTTCAATTTCTCAATCTCCTCTTCTTTTTCTTCTAGCTGAACATTTTTCTTGGATATGATTTTTTCATTGTCTTTGAGCATTTCCTTTATTTCCATGATATGATTTTGATTCTTTTCAAGAAGTTATTTAGTGTAGTCATGGTTAGATTGATCTAACTGTTGTAGTAGCATCATATATTTCTGTTGGATTTTATCCAACTCTTCTAGAGTGAACATGTTTGTGTACTCAAGACTGTCAAAAGCCTCCACAAGAACTTTACTATGCATATAATTTCCTGGTTCCAAACGAATATCTCCTATAGTAGCTACAACATCAGATTTAAGATTATGTAATTTTTATTTAGTGATTACTGAGGTGTGGATCAATTCCTTGATGAGGTTGTCTTACTCACTATTGACTGAGATTTGCATCAAATCATGTATTTCATTATGATTAGAAATCTTTTTCTCTATATTATGTACTTCAATCTGATTGCAGTTTTCCTTTTCTGTATCTTCTTCATTATCTTGATAAGAATTCTCTTCTTCTGAGTTTTGTTCATTATTCTAATAGGAATCCTCTTCATTAGAGTCTTGTTCTTTATTCTGAAAAGAATCCTCTATATTAGAGTCTTGTTCTTTATTCTCACAGGAATCCTCTGTATTAGAGTCTTATTCTTTATTTTGACGGGAATCTTCTGTATTAGAGTCTTGTTCTTTATTCCGACATGAATCCTCTGTATCTGAGTCTTGTTTCTCACTTTGACTGGATTTCTCTTCTTCTTGTGTTTCATTCTGATAACAATTTTCTAGTTGAAGCCATAATTCTTTGGCAGATTTGTAGTGCTTCATCGTTTCTTTGACTTGATATGACAATCCATCCCGTATTGCTTTTAAGGCTACTGAATTATTTCTATTTGCTTCTTTTGCAGTTTTGGATTTGCTCTTTGAAGTAGTTAAGTCCAGGGCTTACTTACTGCCGAATCCCAAACTCCAGATCCTCTTGACTTCAGATATCTTTTCATATTTTCCCTCCATGATAAATAATATGTTCCATCAAATAAGGGAGCTTCATTTGTGGATATAGCAATTTGTCCACCCATTTCTTCTAAATCTACCTTCAGTGATTAAACTGTGCTGAAGGAACCCACTCTGATACCAATTGTTGAAATGGGTACTTGACACTGAGAGGGGGGGGGGGTGTGAATCAATGTCACATAACTATTGGACAATTTTCACTCTTCACACATTAATTGAACACCAAATATTTATTTCATTTTCTCAATCAATATATATAAAAGAATAAATGCTTTATATTTTTATTTAACTTGAATGAATACATAAGATCAATATTTGAATATCATCTTCATACAATGATGCGAGACCCAACTCTCTGTGACAAGACCCAGCTTGTAGTTCTCAGATCCAACTGAGAAATGATGAATCCAACCCTCATAACAAGTCCCGACTTGTTGATCTCAGATCCAACTGAGATGTGAGGAATCCAATCCTCATACAAGACCCATCTTGTAAACAAGCACCCACCTGAAAGAATGAACCTTCATTCAATCCATTATATATAAATATATATACTTCAACAAATTCAACTCCCATATTCTCACCATTCTTTCTTGTTTATATAGTCTTCCAACTGGTGTGAATTTGAAGCATTGTGTCTTTTGATATTTAAACCATTATACCTTTTCATTTAAAATGATAATATCTAAACTTTAATTAATATCATTTTTCTTTTTATTCTTTATTCATGATTTCATGATTTAACTCTCTTTTAATCATGACTATGTATCGACTTATTTGTCCTCATGAGTTGATCATATACATGGATCAACTCATTATCTCTTACTCATGTTTATGATGCGTTCTTGGTTCACCAACAGATCATATTCGATCTTATTGATTCTCTGTAATGTTCTAGTGTTAACTCTCTGTCGAATCAAGTCTGGATAAGGCGCTTCCTTCAAACCATTTCATATGATCATAGGCATAGAACCATAGGCTTATCAATTTAAGCACTGCCTCATTTTACTCTCATTTCTCTATTCCATATGACTAACGGCGATGACCAGACGCTAGGCTAAACGATCGCTTGAGCGCTTATTAGAATCAATGGTCATGATTCAATCTCTTGATGAGATGGACATATGACGTAACTTCTCCCTTTAGAACTTCGGGATTTCAACTTTTCAAACCTTTCAAAACTTCCGAATACGATATCGCCGAACAAATCGGACGATTCACATTTATATCATGGAACCAGATCAATGGTCATATTCAATCCTTACATTCCTTAATCTGATGACCATGACTTAATCAAGCAATGAGTTGGATGGCCACCATTTACTTTGTGACTTCGTCTATTATACTTACACTATCCTTCCATTGTATTTTTATCAATGGTTGAGTGTACCCCCGACATCAGATCGACGATCGATATATCCTTCGGATCTCCGGAATTCAGAGATTTAAACTCTCAACCCATTCTTTCCTTCGGAGTGATCACCTGCTGAGTTAGTCATAAAACGGTGGAGACTGCTTGTGGTCGGTTAACTCTTCCACTTACACTATCCTTCCACTGTAGTAGATCAATGGTCGAGAATACACCCGACATCAGATCGATGGTCGAGAATGCTCCCGAAGTGATCTTTTAGATCGGACGACTCGTATCCTTGCTGGCTTGGTCTCCCATATGCCCTTTGCTGACGTGGTCTTCTGAAGTGGTTTGCCACATATCCTTACCGATGTGGTATGCCAATCGTCCTTTCTGACATGGTCTGCTAAGTGTACTTGCTGACGTGGTCTGCTGACCAACAACCCTGATCCAACGGTCATCTTATGTCCTCCAAATCCAATGGTCCTTATTCATTTCGGATTTTTGGGCTTCAGGTATTCCAAATCTCAAAGTTTCTAGAGCATAACCTCCTCACATATTTAGACCCAAAGTGAAAATATCATTGTTCGATCTGGATCTTGGATCGATGGCTCGATCTATCTGCGATGCAACTCTTCTAGCTTATCATGTCCTTCCACTTAGAATGATCCAACAACTGACAAAATTTCGCATAAATGAGATCTCATATCTTATCTTGCTTATCCTATCCTTCCACTCGAAAATGATCCGATGACTGACGAGAATTCGGGTTTGATCCGACGGTTGGCAGGTATTCGGATAATTGAACTCTCGGGCTTTTTACCTCACTTAACCTATCCTTCCACTTTAAAGTGATTCGATGGATGACGAGAATTCAAGTTTGATTCGACGACTGACAGATATTCGGTTAATCGAATTCTCAATCATTTTTCCCCGCTTATCCTGTCCTTCCACTCAAAAGTGATCCAATGGTTGTGAAGATTCTCGAAGCAGATCCACGATCAAGGATGATTGTGAAACCACAATTTGCGAGTGATTTAACTCGTCACCCAAACTCTGCAATTTGAATTTGTGTGATGTTGTTGAGTCAACCACAATCGTTGATCTTTGAAGCTATAAGATCGGATGGTCCTGACTAATTGCGGGATTGGAACTAGCATGATATTTAATTCTCCTTTTGATCTCCGCAATTCATCCCTGTCGTTGATTTAGCGATTGTGCATCCAATGGTCACGACTTAATCTAACTTAAGCTCATCGTTTGTTGGATCAACCGTAGTCATAGATCTTTGGAGCTATGAGATCTGACGATCTAGACCGATTGCGGTATTTTAACTAGTGAGTAGTTTAATTCTGCTTTTGTTCTCCGCAATTCATCCCTGCCGTTGATATGGCGATTGCGCAGCTGACGATCATGATTTAATCTGACTTAATATGATTGTTTTTTGGATCAACCACAGTCGTAAATATTTGGAGCTATGATATCTGACGATCTAGACAGATTGCGGGATTGTAACTGGTGAGTAGTTTAATTTTGCTTTTGCTCTCCGCAATTTATCCTTGTAGTTGATCTGGCTTGCAGATCCGACGGTCACGATCCTCCAATGCTCCTTAAGCCCATGGTCACTCATATGACCGACGTTCGTTATATGAGATGATCAACACTGTCAATTTCTTGATCATACGGCTATTCAGGCTTCTCACCTTTTCTTGTTCTCTTCATTCGCTAACTCTACTAAGATTTAATAATTGTTTGTGCATTCTTTTATGCATTGATAGTTAGTTTCTAATTATCCTGAGATTTGATCATAGGAACATTGTTGATGCTCTCATGATCAACAACAATCACGAATTGCTTCAGCCTCCTCCTGAGATTAACCTTGTTTCTCTTCTTATTGTTTGACATTCTCTTTCCATCATTGAACCTTCATTACACATGGAAAGACATTATTGGCCATCTTGACACTAATGCCAACTGTATAACTGATCATGACTGATTCATGTTTCCATCATAACATCTTATCATGACTGTTGACATCAATGACAACACATGAATGACATCGACTGTTGACATCAATGACAATACATCAATGACACTATGTCCAACAAGGAGGCATGGGTATCAATTCCTATCCCCTTAAAGCAACCAAGAAACAATCAGGCGAAGATAAAAAAATAGGTAGAAAACCTTACCACCAAAAAATAGAGGAAACATGAGCTCTAATGGTGGATTCAAGACAAGTAGTCTTCTCCCAGACAACTAATTTGCCCCCCCCTCCCCCCAACCAAAAAGTTAAAGATGAAGATTGCATCCTGGAATATTAGAGGAATTAATATTCCATCCAAGCAGAGGATGTTAAAAGAAAAAATATCCAGGATAAAGGCAAATCTCCTCCTCCTTCAAGAAACAAAATGTGACAAAGAAATCATGGAAAGGATAACCCCAAAAATATGGCCCGACAGTGAGGCTCGTTGGATACCAGTGAAAGGATATTCAGATGGTATAGATACACTCTGGGATCTCGATATTATAGAAATGAAACACTTCTCTTCCTTCGCCAGGCACCTGACTCTCAAATTCAGGTATATTGGAACAAAGGAAGAAGGATACATCACCAATGTTTACGGTCCAAATTTGCCTCATCTGAAGAGAAATTTCATGGACAATCTAAATCTAATGGGAAATTCTATGAGGAACAAAGTTTGGGTCCTTGGAGGAGACTTCAACATGATCACCTCCCCTATGGAGAAACAAGGAGGCATTCATAAACTAAACCAGGAGAGTAAGGGATTTGGTAATCTCATAGAAAAGATAGGCCTAGTGGACATACCAACCAGAAATGGTACCTTCACTTGGAATAACATAAGGGTCAAAGAACAAAGAATTGTAGTTAGGTTGGACATATTCTTGTTGTTATAAAATTACATTACAAATAAACATGGAGTCGAGGTCAAGGTTCTCCCCCTTCAGGGATCTGGCCAATAGCCCCAGAATGGTACCACGTTTGGAAACAAGGCCCCACCCCTTTCAGATGTGAGAATTTTTGGTTGGAACACCGAGATTTCCTTCCAAACTTGGAATGTTGGTGGAAATAAAAGCCATACATCTTTGGCACAAAAATTTTACAGTTTCAACAAAGGTTAAAACATGTTCGCCAATGTCTCTGAAAGTGGAATAAAGAAGTTTTTGGGAACATCTTTGAGGAGAAAAAGAAACTAAATCAAGAATTGGAGGAAATTCAACAATTGGGCATCCAAGGCTTGTGCACCCTTGACCTCCCAGTAAAATAGGCTAAAATCAAAGATGAGATATCGAAAAAATAAAGACAGGAATAAATCCTATGGAAGTAGAAATCAAGGATTCAATGGTTAAAAGAAGGGGACAAAAACACCCGCTTCTTTCACAATTCCTTAATCCAAAGAAGAAACAAAAACAAAATTTCATCCATTAAAGCCCTAGATGTAAGCAATAAATATAGGAGAGAAGACGTAGAATCAGAGCTTCTCAACTACTTCCAAAATCTCCTTTTGAACCAATGATCAACCCATAGGAGGCAATCTCTATGATCACATATTCTATCCCAACGCTAGTGCAACGTGACAATCTCAGGCGATGATGTGTCCATCATTGGAAGAGGTGGAGGATATTGTGAAAATTATGGCCACAGGAAAGTCTCCAGGGCTGGACGAATTCACAACGGAATTCTACCAAACAAGCTGGCTTATTTTGGGACCTGACATCCAGGAGGTGGTCGAGGAACCATGCACCTCCAAAGGTATTCTTCAAGCCTTCAACGCCACCTTTATCACCCTCATTCCAAAGTTCAAAGGTGCTAACACTACAAATAATTTATGTCCTATCTCTCTTTTTAATGTCATTTATAAGATTATTTCTAAGCTAATCACAATGAGGCTCAAACCAGTCCTCCCACTCATCATCTCCCAAGAACAAGGGGTATTTGTGGAAGGAAGGAAAATCCTTGACGACATCATAGTTGCGCATGAAGCGATTCATTCTCTTCAAACTTTCAAAAAGGTGGGTATGATGATGAAACTGGATATGTCCAAAGCTTATGACATGATGAACTGAGATTGCTTAAGAAGGATGTTGATATCCTTCAGCTTTGGGGAAGTTTGGGTTACCTGAGTGATGAACCTGGTTTCAATTTCTTTCTTTTATATACTATTAAATGGATCTCCTACCGAAACCTTTAATGGATCAAGAGGCCTCTTCTAGGGAGACCCTCTCTCCCCTTTCCTTTTAATTATCCGGGCGGAAGGTTTGGGTTGTAGCCTCTCCCAGGTCAAATGAGAAGGAGTTATCAAAGGGCTTCTCCTCCTCGAGGAAGAAGAGGCTCTGTCCCATCTCCAATTTGTAGATGATAACCTGCTAATGGGCTCCCCTACAGTCAAATAGGTTTCTAGATTGAAGTCCCTTTTAGCCATTTTCAACCTGGCTTCAGGAATAGTCATAAACCAAGAAAAGTCCGAGTTGTTCTTCTTTAATACCCGTCATAACGTTCAAAATAATTTAGCTTATATTCTAGGATTTCCTATATCGTCCCTCCCAACCAAGTATTTGGGAGCTACCCTGCTCCTTAAAACCTGCCAAAACATCTCATGGGAGTCCATCTTGGACAAAATGGAAGCCAAGATAAAAATATGGACTCACCGCTCTTTGTCCTTTCTAGGAAGATTTCTCTTGATCAAGTTTGTCCTATCCTCCCTCCCAATGTATCTCTGTTCTCTCTCGGTTGCGCCTTTGAAGTACCTTCAGAAAATGCAGATTATTCAATGGAATTTACTTTGTGGGGGGGGGGCGACGCTCAAAAAACTCTAAATGGCCCCTAGTGGCTTGGACCTCTCTCTGTCACCCAAAATCCCAAGGAGGTCTAGGCCTCAAAGACCCTCATCTGACTAACTCCACTCTGGAAGCCAAGCTATGGTGTTGCTAGATCAAGTCTCATGTATCCCTCTGGGCTAAGCTCTAGAAGGAAAAGTATGCCCATCACTTACCCCTCCAAATCCTAATCTAGGAATAAAGTCTCAATTTGGGTTCAATGATATGAAATAATTCCTGGCAAAATCATATTCTGGTTCAGACCCACTATTTTTGGGAAGTCCACGATGGGAAGTCTAGTCTCTTTTGGGATGATGCGTGGGAACAACTTCCCTCTTTAGGGGAGATCACTGGTTCCTAACCATAAAAAATGATCTTCAGTAGGCGGGATGGGTGAATCTTCACCATTTTTGGAATTCTGAACCCCCTTCAGCCTCAACTTTTATGAGAACCTGGACTCCTCTAGAGGACTAGCCTGTCCTTTGGATAAAGAATCTAAAGCTAGTGATCTCCAGATCGCTCCAGGAGAGATAGATCAAGATCCACTTAGGAGAGGATATCATTCGATGGGTCCCCAATGACATTGGAGATTTCACATCCCAAACTTCTTATAAGCTCCTACGTGGGGAAGGCACTCAGTCACCTTTGGAACAAAATTTGGAGTATATCTCTCTAGCCCAAAGTCTCTACTTTCATATGGCTGGTGGCCCACAAAAAAATTCTTACATGGGACCGACTTCTCAAGAAAGGGTTTTTGGGTCCTTCATGGTGCATCCTCTGTCGTGAGAATGAAGAAACCCAAGACCATATCTTAAGCAATTGCAGCTTCACTAGTCATCTATGGGATATAGGGGTGTGTAACTTTAGGCAATCATACCTCCAAAAAGGAAATGTTCTGGAAAAAATAGATTAGTGGAGAGAGAATCCATTTACAAATGATATCCTCAACAGACTCTCAGAGATATTCCCAAGCCTCCTAATGTGGAATTCTTGGAAAGAAAGGAATAGGATAATTTTCAAAGATAAAATCCTTACCATAAGTCAAATTTGGGAGATCATCCACAAAAATATGACCTAATCCATTGTAGTAGTCCATTGTCTAGTGAAAGACCACCGGTTTCACCCCCAGAAGCAGAGATCCTCAGAAGATGGAACCTGAAAGAATATGCACATAAGACCCCTGGGAGAAAAAAGAAGGCCCACGTTAAAATCCAGGACTTTTGGAAACCCTTGCAAGTGGGCTTCGTAAAAATTAACTTTGACGATGCTTCAAAGGGAAACCTTGGTCCAATAGGCGCATGTGGTATCTTCAGAAACCACCTTGGAGAACCCATTATCTTCTATGCTTAACCCCTGGGATCTACGACAAACAATGCAACAGAGTTGGTTGTCCTGGGTGAGTCATGGAAATAGCCGTGGAAAGAATCTTCTTAGCACTTGAGGTAGAAGGGGACTCCCTTCTCATCATCAGAGGTATTCAGTGCCTCATGAAAGGGGGAAAGATGAAGAAACTAACTCA
>ML808046.1:150774-167562 GCA_009831015.1 Picea engelmannii
AGAATTGTTTCATGCAAATTGCCTCCGATTCATTCTGCTTGGCAATGCTTAACACCAGTATTTTGGAGAATGCTGTCGGACCTGCTGCGCTCTTAGGAAACTATCAGCAGCAGAATTTTTATATATTGTATGATAGAGAGAAGCATCGCTTGGGCTTCACACAACAGAACTGCAAGACATTCGGTTGATTCAATCATGACCCCTCTCTAAATATATTTTGTATGTATTTCCTTTTGAAACATTCGTTTATGATGATTTATCAAACCGTTGGAATCAGAATCCATACACGGTGCAAACTGAATAAATATTATCCTTTTACCAAAACAGAATTATAATAAAATATTGAGTTACTTATTTTCATGAAGATCTGATCTTGAATTTTACCTTCTCAATTTTATGCAGAACTCCCCTGAACGAAATGCAGAAACTATATATTATAAGATGATAAGCTTGCTCCATTCATGTTTTAGGTGCGTCCTAGTTACAATGTGTTTGCAAGTTGGCAAAGGTGACCGAGTCCGAGTCCAAGTCCAGAACGGACTAGATCCGTGGGTGAGAAGTAAAGGGAGACACATATTATCATTATAGTTAATTTTAGAGTTACTAAATAGAGGTTATTATATGTTAAGATAGTTTGAGATAAAACATATGCACACATGAATGGATGACCTCGAGGGAATTAGGTATTGAGGAAGAGTTTTATGCTGAATTACAACGATACATAATTTTGTTGAAAGACAACAATGTTAGTATCAACGAGGAGGATGATCAAGTATTATGGTCCCTAAATCTTTCAGGGGATATGTGTCAAAAGTAGGTTATAAAGCACTTGTTGAGGAAGAAAGAAAGGAACAAAATGGATGGGGGTGGAAAATATTATGGAAATTGTAAAGTCTTCGGCTAGAAGGGCATGAAGGCCCTTGCCCAAGTCCTTAAGGAGACGAAACTTGGGGTTGCTCTGGCACCCAAGAGTCACACTAGTTGGGTAAGTGGGCGTCTTGGGCATGTGAATGCGCCAAGGGGCTTGCTCAAGCATGGGGTGAAGCATTGGGCAAGAGCGACCAAAAGAAGGGGTGTACCAAAGAGGTTGGGCCATGCTGACAAGAGGAGTGCACCAAGGTTGGGGCACGCTGGTCCCAAGGGATGCGACAGTTGACGAGCACATGGTTTCGTTTGGGCAATTGGGTCTGGAAAGGGGCAAGACGATTCGTTTGGGCGTGATGGTTCATGAAGGGGCGTGACACATCCAAAGGACGTGACATATCTTGATGGTCACCTTTGGAGTCCATATAAGAGAACAAGGGTGCACAACCAAGGAAGGTAGATTTTGACAACAAGAAGAACAAGATCACCTTTACGATTTTGAGGAAGACTTGGATGAAGAGGGGCGAGCTCCCTCAAGGAGCCAAGTAGCTCCACATTGGAGGACTTGTACTGCCTTGAGGTGATTATGTGGACAAAGTTGGGGCAACCTTCTTTTGGGTTGAGTTTGAGGCAAGTCTCGTCACAGGTATGAATGAGGCATGATAGGAGACAGGACCGCAAGTCTGTGCAAAGTCTTGTAATAGAGAAGAGATGGTGAGTTTGTGGTGGATGCACATTTGGGGTGCTTCGTAAAAGTTGTGAAAGATGTTACGACAAACAAATCTTGGTGTGGCGAATATGTGTATGAGTGTTTTGGTGAGGTGAAGCGAGTTGTGTGACTCTACCCAAGTTGTAAACTGAGCCGATAATGTTCATATTGTAACAATTTTGCAATAATAAGACTTAGTCGAGTGTTAGACATGGTTTGTACCGCCCACACTATATATGTGTGTCTCTTGTTTGTTTTGCAAGTGTTTTATTCATTTTATGGATGTATGCTTAACTAGCTAAGTTTTAAGACTGTTAACAAATTGTCTAAGTATACAAGACTTGCACTAGAGTAGGAGTGTGACTCGTCTATAGCGTAGAACGAAGTATGGGTATGCTCTAGGTGAAGAGGTGTAGTCCGAACGAAGTATCCTTGGTGTTTCCAAACAACCAAGTGAGAAATGTTGCGGTGCTACACACCCTCAATAGGTTCATGATTACAAGATTCAGCTAGGTACATTGTGGGGACCCGACATATGGTATCAGAGCATGTTCGTTGCAGATTTTGAAGAAGGGTTGGTGAGCTCTTCACCACTATCTCGACGATAGATGGTATTAGAGTAGATTTGTCTCTTCACCACTACCACAGTCAAAATAATGGTGTTGAGGCACATTGTAGTCAGTTTCACATTTTTTGCGAAGACAGTTCGGTGGGAATGTTCGCAAACTTGGCAAACAGTTCGGTGGAGCAAACAGATTCATTGCAGACTTTGCATCAGATTTACGAAAAAGGTTCAATTGATAGTGCAGTGAAAGGTTGATTTGGGCGCACACCTTGTATAAGCTGAGAGCAGAGTTTGTGGTGAAATAAATCACTTGGACAGGGTGGGTGATCACAAAAATCATCGTAGATTTCATCGAAGAACATGTTTGCAGAGTTGATCGTAGAGGTAGTTTGGGCCAAGAATTGGTGAAGGTTCAGTAAGGTGGATTGAGCTTTCACAGAGATGGTCTAGTCACAGACTCAGAGATGGTCGTGCAAGACCTGTTGTGCACACCTTGAAGAGACCAGGTGCATAGTTCATTAGGTGAAACGAGCACCTAGGAAATGCAGATGAATGCAGGATTTGTTGCACGATTAGTCGTAGATCTAACTGCATAAGTGATTGCAAAAGAGAGCGCAGAGGGTGATCACATAAGTGATTGCGAAGGAGATAAGTTCTAGCTCACAAAATGTTGAAGCACTTGGGTGAATGAATTGAGGCGACCAAGAGGATCTTTGCAACAAGTAGTTTGTTGGGCACATTTCTATCATGACATCTTCGTGTCGTGCATCATCAAAAAAAATGGTTGAGTTGAGTTGGGTTGTTGGTAGAGTGGGTCAATCACAACCTTTGGATGAGGTAACTCTTTATAGAGTTACAAAAACTAGTTAGCAACAGTATAACTTGACATTCGAGTGGTGTGTGCTTGGTTCCTTGAAGCGGAAGCAGTCAATGTTTGGAGATGGAAGGACATTAGAGATGAGTTCAATCAGTTGCATGTGAAGTTTAGGACTTAGAAAAATTTATGAAGTGGGTGAATGGACTCAGCCTTGGATTGCAGTGAAGGTGCTATGCAGGTTTGTGTAGTCGCAAGCGGTGATTAAGGAGATTTCATGTGAAGAGTCAGTTGCTTGAGTAAGTGAAGTTCAAAGACAATAGAATTAAACCATGGGTGTAGCCAAGGATGTTGTTGGAAATTTATGGTTTGTTTTGAGTTTTTTTATTTCTTAAATGTTGCGGTGAGTTATTTGAAGGGAAGTTAGATGACTTGGTGGTTCAAGTGCTATCCATTTCCATGGTGAAAATTGACAGAATTGAAGATGACTCAAGTGGTACATATTCAAAGAAGTCATGTAGCAGTTGGGATTCCTTGACTTGAGAAAATGTGTGGAGATCATGGGGAGACCTACTTGAATGAGTCCAGTGGTGGACATAGGTAGATTCAGATGTAGTCATGGAGGTGGCTTGACAAAGATTCTTAATTCTTTGATGAGGCACATTTGACAAGTCGTTGTGGTGAAGTAGGAAATGAGGGCTGAATGTGCTAATTTTGAGAGGATGGATGAGGTGTACCTTAGTGTGTTGGTGTCTTAGCCATATTTTTTGAGGCATGCGATGAATTGATAGTCGTGAGGACAGTGCCATAGTTTGGACACTTGCAGGAGATGAAAGGAAGTTTTTTTCTAGGAGATGGATGGAGTCAGGAGAGAAGTTGACCAAGAATTGTTGGCAATCAATCTAAATGGGAAGAACACAGACCAAGTGACTTGGGTGGTGTTATCTCACATTTGGTATGGGACATTGAATGAGGTAGAGCACACCTTGGTGACTGGAGGATGACTGTGTGATGACTCAGAGATCCGACAAGGTCATTGGTTGAGGCTGACAAAAGTATTGGTCTAAACATGTCTAAGGCATGTAAGTTTGTTGAGGTGAATCATTCTACTTGGAGCACTTTGGACAGTTCATTGGGACATTTTGAGGAGTGTGGGTGCATTGGTCACACTCATCACAAATGTTGAGTTGCAGAGAGGTGACTTGATGGAAGGAGGTGAGTTGAGGAATTGCCTTGTTTTGGAGGATTATACGGACACACAGATGGCAACATGAATAAATTACTTGGACATGAGCGTTTCAATTTCTTTGGGGAAGTATAATTGACAGTGAATCCTAACCATTTCAAAGCATTGAGAAGTAGACAAAACAACATTGTCAGGTGATGAAGTAGTGAGGAAAAGGAAGTCTGGACATGCAGTTCTTGGTGCAAATGGAACATTTCATATTCGAAGATGCAAATGAAGATGGGGATAATTCAACCAAGGAAGCCAGACTTGTGGAATTGATCATAGTTTGAGTCACAAGGGAAGATTTGGTTGGATGTGCAAATGCATGGTGATTTCCCTTGACACATCGTAGACTTGAATGCAATGCAAACTACGTCCAACAAATTGGATAATTATTCCATGAGGTATACAATGGAGTCAAGTTGCTACATATGACTTTGTTTTGGGGTGACTTCATAATGTAGGAAGGTGAGGGGCAACCTTTACTTGGTCTTATATTATTGTGCAAAATGACTAAATTTCCAAAGGAAGTCAAAGTATGGATGCACCAATAGGTTCGAATTGCAACACTTAGACATTGTGGAGGATCTCATTGATGAAGATCGGATGATGGATGCAGTAGTGAGGCAAGGGTGGACAATTTCCTTAGTCTTTGGAGTTGGATGGAGTGACAGAGTTGTATACAAAAAATACTAAGTTCGAGCATGGAAATGTACGTTTCAAGAAATGGACGTGACGATTGGACTAACTACCCAACCAATGTAGAACTTGAGGCTAGCATTGTGCAGAGACATGGAATAGTTGGTTGAAGTATGGACACAACATTAAGTTCACAGGATTTCAATACTCATACATTTTTGAAGTTTTGATTGAAGTTGTAGTAGCAGTTAAGGAAATAATGGTAGAAACGAAACACATAGTGATCATCACAGCGAGATAGTGGCAACTTAGGAATTACAGACAGAGTTGGGGAAGAGATGTCTTTCCATCGTAGATAACAGATTGGTTGCACACAACTTTGGGCAGAGGGGAGTGTGGATGGTTGCATAGGTTGCAGATGATTGTAGTATGAGTTGGAAACTTGGGGTTTCCACTTGAAATAATTTTGGGGTTTCCACTTGAAATAATTTTGGGGTTTCCAGTTGGCACAAAACTTTGTGTTTCCATCAAACTTAGTTGTGATGGAGGCTTGAGTTCGAGCATAGACTTAGAGATCACAATTTTTGTGGATGTTGTTGAGGATGACAATGACTTGAGGTGGGGGAGGATGTAAGGTATTTGGATAGAAGGGCGTGCAGACCCTCTCCCAAGTCCTCAAGGAGAAAAAACTTGAGGTTGCTCCGACACCCAAGAGTCACACTAGTTGGCCAATGGGCACCTTGGGTATGAAAACATGCCAAGGGGATTTCCCAAGCATGGGGTGAAGCATTGGGCATAAGCATCCAAGAGAAGGGGTGCACCAAAGAGGTTGGGGTACACTAACATGAGGAGCACATGAAGGTTGGGGTGCACCAATCCCAAGGGACACGACGGTTGACAAGCGCATGGGTTTTTCTAGGCGAATGGGTCTGCAAAGGGGTGCAACGATTCATTTGGGCATGATGGTTCGTGAAGGGACATGATGTTTCATGATGGTGACCTTTGGAGTCCATATAAGAGAACAACGACGCACAACCAAGGAAGGCATTTTTGCACAACAAGGAGAGAAAGATCAACTCTATGATTCTAAGGTAGACTTCGACAAAGAGGGGAAAGCTCCCTCAAGGAGCCAAGTCGCTCCATGTTGGAGGACGTGTGTTGCCTTAAGGTGATTCTTTGGACAATGTTGGGGTGACATTATTTTGGGTTGAGTTTGGGGGAAGTCTTGTCGCAATTATGAATGAGGCATGCTAGGAGACAAAATTGTAGGTCTGTGCGAAGTCTTACAACATAGAAGAGATGGTGAGTCTATGGTGGATGCACATTATGTATGAGTGTCTTGGTGAGGTGAGGCGATTTGTGTGACTCTTCTCAAGTTGTAAACCGAGTCGATAGTGCTCATATTGTAATAGTTTTGAAATAGTAAGAATTATCCAGGAGTTAGGCACAATTTGTGTCACTTGCACTATATTTGTGTGTCTCTTGTTTGTTTCACAAGTGTTCTCTTTGTTTCAGGGATGCATGCTTAAATGACTAATTGTTAAGGTTGTTAACAAATTGTATAAGTATACAAGAGTTGCACTAGAGTAGGAGTGTGACTCACTCCTAGAGTAGAACAGAGTATGGGTATGCTCTAGGTGAAGTGTAGTCTAGATGAGGTATCCTTCCCAAGGGACACTAACATGAGGAGCGAATGGGTCTGCAAAAGGGCGTGATGATTTGTTTGGGCGTGATGGTTCGTGAAGGGACATGATGTTTCATGATGGTGACCTTTCGAGTCCATATAAGAGAACAACGACGCACAACCAAGGAAGGCATATTTGCACAACAAGGAGAGAAAGATCAACTCTATGATTCTAAGGTAGACTTAGACAAAGAGGGGCAAGCTCCCTCAATGAGCCGAGTCGCTCCATGTTGGAGGACGTGTGTTGCCTTAAGGTGATTCTTTGGACAATGTTGGGGTGACATTATTTTGGGTTGAGTTTGGGGGAAGTCTTGTCGCAGTTATGAATGAGGCATGCTAGGAGACAAAATTGTAGGTCTATGCGAAGTCTTACAACATAGAAGAGATGGTGAGTCTATGGTGGATGCACATTATGTATGAGTGTCTTGGTGAGGTGAGGCGAGTTGTGTGACTCTTCTCAAGTTGTAAACCGAGTCGATAGTGCTCATATTGTAATAGTTTTGAAATAGTAAGAATTATTCGGGATTTAGGCACAGTTTGTGTCACTTGCACTATATTTGTGCGTCTTTTGTTTGTTTCGCAAGTGTTCTCTTCGTTTCAGGGATGCATGCTTAAATGACTAATTGTTAAGGTTGTTAACAAATTGTATAAGTATACAAGAGTTGCACTAGAGTAGGAGTGTGACTCACTCCTAGACTAGAATAGAGTATGGGTATGCTCTAGGTGAAGTGTACTCTGGATGAGGTATCCTTTGTGTTTTCAGGCAACCAAGTGAGAAACATTGCAATGTTGCATGCCTTCAAGAGGTGCACAAACGCAAGATTCGGCTAAGAACACTGTGGGGACGTGATAGAAACTGGAATGTCCAACCTATAAGGTCTTCATCTAAAAGGGCATGGAGACCCTGACCGAAGTCCTCAAGAAGATAGAACTTGGGGTTTCTCCACCACCCAATATTCACACTAGTTGGGAAAGTGGATTCCTTGGGAATGCGAACATGCCATGGGGTTTTCCTAAGTATGAAGCAACCAAGAGAAGGGGTGTTCCAAACAGGTTAGGGTGCACCGACATGAGGACTGCACCAAGGTTGGGGCTCTTCGGTCCCCAGGGATGTGACAATTGATGTGTGCATGGGTTCATTTGGATGCATCAAGTCCATGAAGGGGCACAATGAGTCATTTGGGCATGATGGTTCACGAAGGGGCATGACACACCCAAAGGATGTGACCATTCACGATTATGACCTCTGGATTCTATATAAGAGAATAAGGGCACACAACCAAGGAAGGCATATTTTCACAATAAGGAGAGCAATATCAACTCTACAATTATGAGGTAGACTTGGATGAAAAGGGAAGAGCTCCCTCAAGGAGCCAAGTTGCTCCATCTAGGAGGGCTTGTGCTGCCTTGAGGTGATTCTAAGGATAGAGTTGGGGCGACCTTCTTTTGGTATGAGTTTGGGGGAAGTCTTGTTATAGGTCTGAATGAGGCATGCTAGGAGACAAAACTGCAAGTTTTTGCGAAGTCTTGCAACAAAGAAGAGACAATGATTCTATGGTGGATGCACATTTTGGGTGCTCTTCACAAGTTGAAAAAGATGTTACGATGGATGAGTCTTGGTGTGATGAATTTGTGTATGAGTGTCATGGTGAGGTGAGGTGTGTTGTGTGACTCTTCTCAAGTTGTAAACCAAGCTGGTAATGTTCATATTGAAATAATTTTGCAATAATAAGACTTAGTTGGGTTTTAGGAACGGTTTATTCCCCCCACACTTTATTCATGCATATCTCTTTTGCTTCACAAGTGTTCTATTCATTTCATGGATGCATGCTTAAATGACTAAGAGTTAAAGTTGTTAATAAATGTCTAAGTATACAACAAATTTGCACTAGAGTAGGAGTGTGACTCACCTGTAGCCTAGAATGGAGTATGGGTATGCTCTAGGTGAAGAGGCACAGTTTGGACAAAGTATCCTTGGTGTTGCCAAGAAACCAAGTGAGAAACGTCGAGTTTCCATACACTCTCAAGAGGTGCATGGTCGCAAGATTCAAGCATGGAGACTGTGGGGATGTGACACAACAAAATAAATTTTTTTATAGGGATCCTACATGGGACATCCCACATAAAAGGACCTTTATTGGTCTTGGATGGTGCACTTTATGACACAAAGTAGAAGCGACAAATGCACATATCATTATATCTTGCTCTTTTACAAAGGAAGTGTGGAAGGAAGTGGAGAGGATGACAATGATACACTATGTTTGGTTAGGTAAGGATGTTGAAGTGGTTTTAAGTTCATGGTCTGCTAACAAGGATCAAATAAAAATTAGAGCTCTTTTTTAAGATCTTGGGAAAGAAGGATAAGTGCGCACCACATCGTGCACTTGGCTGAAATGAAACCACAGAACAGACAAGTGAAGAGGGCACTTGGTCAAACCAATAGATTAAGGGAACTTATATTGGGAAAGCTCGGATGCCTTGGGTGCACGATGCACCAAGGGGAGCGACCAAGGAAACATGCGATGGATGCTAACCAAGCAAAGAGGTTGAACGATCAGTAAAAGCATGACTTAGGTGCTCGAACAGAAATGATGAGTCAGCTAAGAGAGAGTAGGAGTGCTTGGGTGAGTCAACCGAATCACCCAAGGGACGCACGCCCCTTAGGCAAAGTTGGCCCAAGTGAAAAGTGGACAAGCTACCAAACGAACATGTCGGCTCCAAGCAAGGGCACCCACCATCTCCTAAGATGGGTTCCTATAAGGCACGATGGAGAAGACCATTTGGGATGAGGCAAGTTGGAAGGCAAGACATGTTCTAAACCGAGAGAAGGGGATGGACAAGCTAAAAGGAGAACCACAGGTGCTGCAAAGATGAAGCATGGAGGAGAAGAGTTGCGTTCATACTTTTGACTGAGGCAACGAAGGAAGGGCACCAGGTGACTCACCGAAGTTGAGTCTTTGTGTTTTCGCACAAGTTCTTTATGTAAACTGAGCGAAAGCTCCCTTTTAAACTTTCTTTGTGTGGCACAAGATATAGGCTTGACACACTGTTGTCCTTGAATAAAAAGACTTGGGTTTTAGGCTGGTTTGGTCGCCCACTTACACATTTCGTTTTACTATGTATGAATTATATCTTTACTTGTTGGAATGCTCTAAGTATAAGAATAAAACATAACTTAAGTAAAAAACAAAACAAAGTGAAGGCATAGTCTGGGCCGAGTAGATTAGTGTGGCTTCAACTCTACAGTAGCAACTTCTTTCAGTCACTATTACATTGGTCTGGAAGGGGTGAGTATTGGTGGAAAACGTTTGAAGCTGCCCTCCCATTTATTGTCATTTGATAGCAAAGGAAATGGTGGAAGCATAATAGATTCAGACACTTCTTTCACTATCTTTCCCGAAGCAATCTATAAGCAGATTGTAGATAACTTTGCCTCTCAAATTGCATACAGAAGAGCTCGTGATCTTGAAGCTATAGATGGCCTGGGATTGTGTTACATTTTCTCTGGTGTGGAGAATATTGAGTTTCCTCAGTTTGCATTCCTTTTCAAGGGAGGTTTAGACATGGTACTTTCTGATGATAATTGTTTCATGCAAGTTACCTCCGATTCATTTTTATTGGCAATGCTTAACACTAGTATTTTGGAGAATGCTGTCGGACCTGTTGCACTCTTAAGAAACCATTAGCAACATAATTTTTATATATTGTATGATAGATAGAGGAATCGTTTGGGCTTCACACAGAAGAACTGCAATCCATTCGGTTGATTCATTCATGACCCTTCTCTCTCTATATTTTGTATGTATTTCCTCTTGAACCATTCGTTTATGATGATTTGTCAAACCGTTGGAATCATAATCCATGCACGGTGCAAACTCAATAAATATTATCCCTTTACCAAAACATAATTATAATTGGTCATCATTTATACTCAGACTTTCTATCATAAGCACCAGGTTTTGAATCATACATTACGATCTTTCAAGGTCTTAAGAAAATCGAACTGGGTTACCTCTGAGAGCACCATGGGTTACCTATAAGAGTACCATAACAAATTTAGCAGTAATTATTATCGATACTTCTTAACTTGCATTTAAGTTGTAAGTTTCTTATCGACAAAAAATTAACATGCATTTAAGTTTCTACTCAACCTTCTTCCTTGGTGGTAAATTATCATAAATGTATTTGAATTTACGAAAATAATTATCACAAATGTATTTGAACATATGAAAACTTGTCAGAAATATGGAATATCGTTTTGTTTCTAGTGATTCAAATTGTCCAAGTACTATTATTGTGGGAAGACTTAGTTGTTCATTCACCTCTTTATCATCTACACAGTTTTTTAAAGGCTTCTTCAACATTTTCTCCATTCGAATTTTATTGTGGGAAGACTTAGTTGTTCATTCACCTCTTTATCATCTACACAGTTTTTTAAAGGCTTCTTCAACATTTTCTCCATTCGAATTCCCTCTTGTTCATAGTATCTCATGCAGGTTTTGAGGAGTGGCAAGAGTGGCCTCTACACACTTTTTTAAAGGCTTCTTCAACATTTTCTCCATTCCAATTTGTTCATAATATCTCATATAGGTTTTGAGGAGTGGCAAGAGTGGCCTCCAATGAATAGATGACTTATATTTCTTCCATTTTCTTTGTTAAAAAAACACACCATGATCTTCTTTGTTGATTATTCCATATAAATAATTATTTGCTAAGGCAACCTATAGGTCCTTGTTTTGAGAGATGTTTTCAATTTTCATATAGCTAATCACCACTATCTCAATAATTCTTCCTCATTTGCATGTGGGCAGGTTACATAATAACATGGTTTTGCATTGTAGTATCTTTTGAAAGGGTTTATTGTCCATACCAATTTATCCTTTTCACTTCTTAGATTGAAACTGACATTTACGAGTGCTTGATAAACCATGTCTCATTCATTGATCAATGTCTTTTCAAGTTCATTGAGATGTACATATCAATTTTTTAACTCAAGATCCATAAATTTTCTTCATTTTGATGACAAATATAAGGGAGAAATATCATTTTGTGCTTGCTTGATTGTCCATGATGAATGTTTTTTTAAAGTTTATTGAGATCTACATCATTTTTTTAACCCTTGATTCATAAATTCTCTTCATTTTATCGAAAGAAATATGAGAAATTCTCTTTAAACATTTGTAAGGAAAAAATATGAGTTTTTGCTTGAAATCTTCTAAGGTCCTTTGTTAACTTGCATATATCCTTCCCTCCCATTCAAGGTATAAGACCTAATTTTACCTTCATCCCATTACTCAGTCTTTGCCTATTCTCCATCCTAGAAGAATGGACGAGAGCCTTCTAAAAAATAAAGTTATTTTGATGTCTTTTCATAGGATGTCTAATTGTCCGTCTCCTAGTCTCTCTTTGTAGAATGAGCCTTTGAAGGAAAATTTTGTCAAGGAAATACAATCCTAATAATTTTCTTATGCTAAAGGGAAGGGAGAAGGGAGAAGGAAGAAGGAAGATGTATTGGATATTAATCATTATTAACAATTTCAAAAAATTTAAATGATTGTTTATATGACGTAAGTTTGGTTAAGGAATTTTTTTTTTATTGAATATTAAAATCATTATTAACAATTTCAAAAAACTTAAATACTTGTTTATGTGACTTTGCATCATCGTTTATGTGACTTTGCATCATTTGTTATTCCAGTGTAAAAAAAAATTATATCAAAAAAATGGATTGATGATAAGTCCTAATAATTTAAATATTTTTATTTTTATTTCTATATTCTTTTTAAGTTGGTACTTTTTATTTCTATTTCTATATATTCAGCTATATATTTCTAAGACCTTTGACTCCTAATAGAAAGAGGAGATCCTAAATCAAATTAATAAATGAAAACATCTAACATGTATAAGCACAAGTCTTAGTCTTAGACATAGATGTTTCTTATTTTCATGCGTTCGAGAGGTTTGCTTTCATGATGCCGGGGGCGACTTTGTCGAGTAACCCTAATTTCATGGTTGCCCGGGCTTCTGCCGGAGCAGGAATCAACGACGAAATCGCAGCTCTTGAATCCGACGGAAGCAATGGAGCTCTTCAAGAAGACTTTACGAGCGGTTTTTTCAAGCAATTGAGCAGGGAATTCACATTAGTCCTGTCATTTTTACGAGGTGGAAGCTGGTGGAAAGCACGAGATGCAGGAGATGCCGTTGAGGATGAGAACCAGGGCGTCACTTCCATAACTGCACTGCGGAGGGTATGGAAGCTTATAGCTCCCGATAAGATTCGTATTATTTGCTGCATTTTCTGCTCTATTGATGGCTGCTGTCAGTTTTGAAATTCATGTCCATTCAGCTGCAATTTAGAATGTTTGTGGGTAAAAGGAAGGAGTATCTGCTCGGCTAGGGTTTCCTTAGCTGCCGCACCCTGAATCTTCATCCTGAATGATCATCCGCAGCAAGTCGTGAGATTACAAGCTTTTCGTGGCATGTTCTGTTGTGAAAGGTTTATGGCGACCCACGTATCATCCGGACTATCCACCGGACTATCAGATCCGCGTCTGCCAGATTTAACCATGGAAGAGAATGGCCATTACTCAATATGGTGCTAATGCAAGAAGCTCGTAGACATTCTAAATCCATCCAAAAGATTGCACCCCGTGCAGAGTAGATTCATCAAGTGGTTGGATGTCATACTACTCATGTAGACCAGCTGAACTCGGTTGAGGGAGGAGATGCTGCGGAGGATGGAGGTTTAGGGTTTCCACTGCATACATCTTTTCATAGCGGTGTGAGGGATTGGAGGTTAGGGAGAATGTCTTCACGCAGATTTTAGAGGAGGAAGTTATAGGCTATTCGGATGATCGGGAAGGTTCACGCAGATTTTAGAGGAGAAAGTTATAGGCTATTAGGATGATCGATCGGGAAGGTTAGTCGGGCTAAAATTCACTTTCTACAGTTCACATTATAGTAGGAGGGAGATGCGTAATTCTTTTTCATTTCAATATGATGATTAAATTTAAAAAGAAAATATTGATAACAATTTTTTTTTTTATGTTGATCATAAATAAAATATTTTTTATTCCATTGATATGTGTCTACTTTAGAGGATGAGAGAAAGATGTGTAATTTCTTCATTACTTTACTATGGAGTTGACATGTGGCATATATATACCACATGTCAACTCCATGTTGAGTACAAAAAGAATTACACATCACCTTTATATATGTGTGTGGATTAAATCCTTTGAGGTACAAACATTTTCTCAAGTTTTGAGGTCGAAAAAAAGTTTACACCTCAAAGAAATTGATATCGATCCATAATATGACCAACCCAAAGCTAAATCCAACCCAAAGCTAAATCCTCCTAGTGCCATGTCAAATCCATAGAAGCACACCTTTTCGATCTGATCCGATGGAAGAAAAAATAATAGGTATTATTGAGGAGTTGGCATAGGCCTTGTCCGATTCTAGTGGTTAATATTTATGATGACAAAACTAAAGAGAAGTGTAATGACATTTGCTCCACAGTGGTTAATATTTATGATGACAAAACTAAAGAGAAGTGTAATGACATTTGCTCCACAGTTTTATGGCTTAGACCTTAGATTTCATAGGAAATCAATTGGATTTTAACCTCACGAGTGGCTATGCAATTTCAATCTCAGAGAATTTAGGGACCAAGTAATCACATTATAATAAACATCAAATTCATGACTCGGAAGTGGACCAACAAGAAGAAAAATGAATCTAAGAATATTATAGAAAAGTCATAAATGAATTTACAAAATATCTATATTAACAACCACACATGTTTTTCCTTTATATAAGAATAATAAAAACAATCAAATGATTAGAAGACAAATTTATTGAAATGGGAAGATAATAAATAAAGTGATATAACTAAAAACAATCAAATGATTAGAAAACAAATCTATTGAAATGGGAAGATAATAAATAGAGTGATATAACTAAGGGGATGAAAACACCAAGTTTTTCCATAACTATACTAATATGAGGAAGAAAGAAAAAAATAAATGCAATATGGGAAATATGTAAATCCAATGATCAAATAGTGTATTCCCATAAGGAGATATAGTTAAAAAGGAGTAAGGAATTTTGATGAATTATATAAATAACTATCAAAGGTGAAATAGTGTCTTCTCACATGGAGATAGCTAAAAAAAATAAAGAACTTTGATAACTTATATAAATAATTATTAAAGATTAATTTAACTAAAATTGTATTGGTCTCCTCCTACCTCTCAATTTTACCTAGCTAAAAAAAATAAAGAACTTTGATAACTTATATAAATAATTATTAAAGATTAATTTAACTAAAATTGTATTGGTCTCCTCCCACCTCTCAATTTTACCTCTCAATATTTGTTAGTGAGCAACAAAACAATAATTTAATGGAATAAGTACTCAAGGAAGAACTCAAAATGGTAGTGGATTATTTTCAAAGGGACAAGATCAATGTGGCACTTCTTATCTTTATATTCTATCACTCTATGTCTATGTGATCTCCAATTTTCACCATGTAAACCAACATGATTATTAATCGATGGAATTTGTGTCTTTTTTTATATTAACTTTGATAGGGGAGCAATCCCATGAGATTTTCTACTTAAATTAATAGGTTGTTTTCACAATTTTCAATAACAATATTTAATAAATTTTCCTCATTTTTTGGTAATTTTAATCCAATAGTTGTCCATTTTAATCTATTCAACTACAAATAAAAGGTTGTTCCATGTTTAGTATATAAATTATGTCAAGGAATTCATTTATTCTCAATCATTATCTTATTAATTCTATCATTCTTCTTATTGGCCTTGAATAAGTGATCTCAATATAGTATGCATTATTTGATAGTTGTAGTACTTTTATTCTAGCATCTATTCTATTTAAAATTTCTTTAATTTTAGGAACTATCGATGATGCTTCCACTTCTACTTATGGTCGATCTTATGTACATTAGATCCAAATAGATTTAAATTCCCATCAAATTGATGCTATAATGTTTATGTAGCTTCAAGAACCATTGAAAGTGCTTGTGACTTCCACAAATGATCAATTCTCTCGACTTGACTTTGACAGGTTAGTAGCCTATCAACTCAATGCTCCATTATTTCTTCATTTCTTTTAGATTGGAAGGAGTTTTCATTCTTTATGGTTTATCTTAAGTAATATATCCTTTGTTGTCTTTTATTGCATTCTATATTTTTCAAATCAATTGGGGATTTCTTTTATTTTATTCTCTATTATTTTATTTTCTTCAATTTCTCATTTATAATATATTCTCTTCACTTCTTAGTTGATGCTTGATTATTGAAATTCCTAGGAATGATTAGTTTTCTTCCTTCACTTATTTCATTTCATTTTGTTTCCAATGTGAGTCAACTAGAATTTTATTTATAGTGTCATCACATGTTAGTTATCCCCCATTTATGGCCTTGGCTTCTACTATAAGTCTCTAATGGTGAGTGTAATATTCATTGCCATTTTATTTATTTTTCTCTTTTATTTATTGAGGAAGAAATCCCAATCTTCTTTCTACCTCTACAAGTCAATGCTCAATGGTGGTAATAGCGATGGTCTTCCTTCAACCATATGGACAAGCCCTTTCTCTATAAGAAATGTATGGGAAAAAATTGGTACTTGATAGAAAACATTCTCATGCATGCTAGTATAAAATCTTATTTTTTCGTTGTTTAGTGAAGTTTTTTCTTCACTTTCTTGATCTTCACAAATGTTTTCCAATATATTCTCAAACCATTTGTTTAGGTTTGTTCAGCCAATGTTTATAAGTCTCAATGACAATTTTCTATCTTCTTTCAAATTCACATGTTGTTCTTCTCACGTAATTTGTTGATCTTGAACAATTTTAATCTGTGAATTTCTCATCGGTTTCTATGGGCATAATCCCACTGTCATTCTCATGGTAGGAGATGACATTTTCTGCTGCAATAGGTCATTGGACAATCAATTATCCTTGGGTTGCAAATGAAAAAACTCCTCTTTCCCCTTGAGTCTCCAAGATTTCTTCTTAGCCATTCAGTTCTTGGGATGGAGTTTTAGATGAAGCCTCCAACATTTTTCCTCCTAATGTCTAGTCAATCTACAATACTGGAAATAGTTCATGCATCAGTTTCTTGGCCTTCTAGAGTGCCAAAAATCATTAGCTTTATGATCCCTTTTCCTGCAACAGAAACAAACTATGCCATGCCTTTTTAGATTGTGATGATGCTTGCCAGCTTGGTTGCTTGGTCCCCCGATAATTGGAGTGAAT
>ML808046.1:264359-283782 GCA_009831015.1 Picea engelmannii
TGTGGAGAATATTCAGTTGCCTGAGTTTGCATTCCTTTTCAAGGGAGGTTCAGACATGGTACTTCCTGATGAGAATTGTTTCATGCAAATTGCCTCCGATTCATTCTGCTTGGCAATGCTTAACACCAGTATTTTGGAGAATGTTGTCGGACCTGCTGCGCTCTTAGGAAACTATCAGCAGCAAAATTTTTATATATTGTATGATAGAGAGAAGAATCGCTTGGGCTTCACACAACAGAACTGCAAGACATTCGGTTGATTCAATCATGACCCCTCTAAATATATTTTGTATGTACTTCCTTTTGAACCATTCGTTTATGATGATTTATCAAACCGTTGGAATCAGAATCCATACACGGTGCAAACTGAATAAATATTATCCTTTTACCAAAACAGAATTATAATAAAATATTGAGTTACTTATTTTCATGAAGATCTGATCTTGAATTTTACCTTCTCAATTTTATGCAGAACTCCCCTGAACGAAATGCAGAAACTATATATTATAAGATGATAAGCTTGCTCCATTCATGTTTTAGGTGCGTCCTAGTTACAATGTGTTTGCAAGTTGGCAAAGGTGACCGAGTCCGAGTCCGAGTCCAGAACGGACTAGATCCGTGGGTGAGAAGTAAAGGGAGACACATATTATCATTATAGTTAATTTTAGAGTTACTAAATAGAGGTTATTAAATGTTAAGATAATTTGAGATAAAACATGTGCACACATGAATGGATGACCTCGAGGGAGTTAGGTATTGAGGAAGAGTTTTATGTTGAATTACAACCATACATAATTTTGTTGAAAGACAACAATGTTAGTATCAATGAGGAGGAGGATCAATTATGATGGTCCCTAAATATTTCAGGGGATATGTGTCAAAAGTAGGTTATAAAGCACTTGTTGAGAAAGAAAGAAAGGAACAAAATGGATGGGGGTGGAAAATATTATGGAAATTGTAAAGTCTTTGGTTAGAAGGGCACGAAGACCCTCGCCCAAGTCCTTAAGGAGACGAAACTTGGGGTTGCTTTGGCACCCAAGAGTCACACTAGTTGGGTAAGTGGGCGTCTTGGGCATGTGAATGCATCAAGGGGCTTGCTCAAGCATGGGGTGAAGCATTGGGCAGGAGCGACCAAGAGAAGGGGTGTACCAAAGAGGTTGGGCCATGCTGACAAGAGGAGTGCACCAAGGTTGGGGCACGCTAGTCCCAAGGGATGCGACAGTTGACGAGCACATGGTTTCGTTTGGGTAATCGGGTCTGCAAAGGGGCGAGATGATTCATTTGGGTGTGATGGTTCATGAAGGGGCGCGACACATACAAAGGATGTGACATTTCTTGATGGTGACCTTTGGAGTCATATAAGAGAACAAGGGTGCACAACCAAGGAAGGTAGATTTTCACAACAAGAAGAATAAGATCACCTTTACGATTTTGAGGAAGACTTGGATGAAGAGGGGTGAGCTCCCTCAAGGAGCCAAGTAGCTCCACATTGGAGGACTTTTACTGCCTTGAGGTGATTATGTTGACAGAGTTGGGGCAACCTTCTTTTGGGTTGAGTTTGAGGCAAGTCTTGTCACAGGTATGAATGAGGCATGATAGGAGACAAAACCGCAAGTCTGTGCGAAGTCTTGTAATAGAGAAGAGATGGTGAGTCTGTGGTGGATGCACATTTGGGGTGCTTTGCAAAAGTTGTGAAAGATGTTACGACAAACAAATCTTGGTGTGGCGAATATGTGTATGAGTGTTTTGGTGAGGTGAAGCGAGTTGTGTGACTCTGCACAAGTTGTAAATCGAGCTGATAATGTTCATATTGTAACAATTTTGCAATAATAAGACTTAATCGAGTGTTAGACATGGTTTGTACCGCCCACACTATATATGTGTGTCTCTTGTTTGTTTTGCAAGTGTTTTATTCATTTTATGGATGTATGCTTAACTAGCTAAGTTTTAAGACTGTTAAAAAATTGTCTAAGTATACAAGAGTTGCACTAGAGTAGGAGTGTGACTTGTCTGTAGCATAGAACGAAGTATGGGTATGCTCTAGGTGAAGAGGTGTAGTCCGGACGAAGTATCCTTGGTGTTTCCAAACAACCAAGTGAGAAATGTTGCAGTGCTACACACCCTCAATAGGTTCATGATCACAAGATTCAGCTAGGTACATTGTGGGGACCCGACAGATGGTATCAAAGCATGTTTGTCACAGATTTTGAAGAAGGGATGGTGAGCTCTTCACCACTATCTCGATGATAGATGGTATTAGAGTAGATTTGGCTCTTCACTACTACCACAGTCAAAATAATGGTGTTGAGGCACATTGTAGTCAGTTTCACATTTTTTGCGAAGACCGTTCGGTGGGAATGTTCGCAAACTTGGAGAACAGTTCAGTGGAGCAAACAAATTCATCTCAGACTTTGCATCAGACTTACGACAAAGGTTCAATTGATAGTGCAGTGAAAGGTTGATTTGGGCGCACACCTTGTATAAGCTAAGAGCAAAGTTTGTGGTGAAATAAATCACTTGGACAGGGTGGGTGATCACAAAAATCATCGTAGATTTCATCGAAGAACATGTTGCAGAGTTGATCGCAGAGGTAGTTTGGGCCAAGAATTGGTGAAGGTTCAGTAAGGTGGACTGACCTTTCACAGAGATGGTCTAGTCACAGACTTGGTTGGTTTGATTTGTGACAGAAGTAAGTGCAAGACCTGTTGTGCACACCTTGAAGAGACCAGGCGCATAGTTCATTAGGTGAAACAAGCACCTAGGAAATGCAGATGAATGCAGGATTTGTTGCGCGACTAGTCGTAGATCTAACTGCATAAGTGATTGCAAAAGAGAGCGCAGAGGGTGATCACAGAAGTGATTGTGAAGGAGATAAGTTCTAGTTCACAACAAGTTGAAGCACTTGGGTGAATGAATTGAGGTGACCAAGAGGATCTCTGCAACAAGTAGTTTGTTGGGCACATTTCTATCATGACATCTTCGTGTCGTGCATCATAAAGAAAAATGGTTGAGTTGAGTTGAGTTGGGTTGTTGGTAGAGTGGGTCAATCACAACCTTTGGATGAGGTAAGTCTTTATAGAGTTACAAAAACTAGTTAGCAACAATATAACTTGACATTTGAGTGGTGTGTGCTTGGTTCCTTGAAGCGGAAGCAGTCAATGTTTGGATATGGAAGGACATTAGAGATGAGTTCAATCAGTTGCATGTGAAGTTTAGGACTTAGACAAATTTATGAAGTGGGTGAATGGAATCATCCTTGGATTGCAGTGAAGGTGCTATGCAGGTTTGTGTAGTCGCAAGTGGTGATTAAGGAGATTTCATGTGAAGAGTCAGTTGCTTGAGTAAGTGAAGTTCAAAGACAATAGAATTAAACCATGGGTGTAGCCAAGGATGTTGTTGGAAATTTATGGTTTGTTTTGAGTTTTTTTATTTCCTAAATGTTGCGGTGAGTTATTTGAAGGGAAGTTAGATGACTTGGTGGTTCAAGTGCTATTCGTTTCGATGGTGAAAATTGACAGACTTGAAGATGACTCAAGTGGTACATATTCAAAGAAGTGATGTAGCAGTTCAGATTCCTTGACTCGAGAAAATGTGTGGAGATCATGGGGAGACCTACTTGAATGAGTCCAGTGGTGGACATAGGTAGATTCAGATGCAGTCATGGAGGTTGCTTGACAAAGATTCTTAATTCTTTGATGAGGCACATTTGACAAGTCGTTGTGGTGAAGTAGGAAATGAGGGATGAATGTGCTAATTTTGAGAGGATGGATGAGGTGTACCTTAGTGTGTTGGTGTCTTAGCCATATTTTTTGAGTCATGCGATGACTTGACAGTCGTGAGGACAGTTCCAGAGCTTGGACACTTGTAGGAGATGAAAGGAGGTTTTATTCTAGGAGATGGATGGAGTCAGGAGAGAAGTTGACCACGAATTGTTGGCAATCAATCTAAATGGGAAGAACACAGACCAAGTGACTTGGGTGGTGTTATCTCACATTTGGTATGGGACATTGGATGAGGCAGAGCACACCTTGGTGACTGGAGGATGACTGTGTGATGACTCAGAGATCCGACAAGGTCATTGGTTGAGGTTGACAAAAGTATTGGTCTAAACATGTCTAAGGCATGTAAGTTTGTTGAGGTGAATCATTCTACTTGGAGCACTTTGGATAGTTCACTGGGAAATTTTGAGGAGTGTGGGTGCATTGGTCACACTCATCACAAATGTTGAGTTGCAGAGAGGTGACTTGATGGAAGGAGGTGAGTTGAGGAATTGCCTTGGTTTGGAGGATTATGCGGACATACAGATTGCAACATGAATAAATTACTTGGACATGAGCGTTTCTCTTTCTTTGGGGAAGTATAATTGACAATGAATCCTAACCATTTCAAAGCATCGAGAAGTAGACAAAACAACATTGTCAGGTGATGAAGTAGTGAGGAAAAGGAAGTCTGGACATGCAGTTCTTGGTGCAAATGGAACATTTCATATTCGAAGATGCAAATGAAGATGGGGATAATTCAACCAAGGAAGCTAGTCTTATGGACTTGATTGTAGTTTGAGTCACAAGGGAAGATTTGGTTGGATGTGCAAATGCATGGTGATTTCCCTTGACACATCATAGACTTGAATGCAATGCAGACTACGTCCAACAGATTGGATAATTGTTCCATGAGGTATACAATGGAGTCAAGTTGCTACATATGACTTTGTTTTGGGGTGACTTCATAATGTAGGAAGGTGAGGGGCGACCTTTACTTGGTCTTATATTATTGTGCAAAATGACTAAATTTCCAAAGGAAGTCAAAGTATGGATGCACCAATAGGTTCGAATTGCAACACTTAGACATTGTGGAGGATCTCCTTGATGAAGATCAGACGATGGATGTAGTAGTGAGGCAAGGGTGGACAATTTCCTTAGTCTTTGGAGTTGGATGGAGTGACAGAGTTGTAGACAAAAAATACTAAGTTCGAGCATGGAAATGTACGTTTCAAGAAATGGACGTGACGATTGGACTAACTACCCAACCAATGTAGAACTTGAGGCTAGCATTGTGCAGAGACATGGAATAGTTGGTTGAAGTATGGACACAACATCAGGTTCACAGGATTTCAATACTCATACATTTTTGAAGTTTTGATTGAAGTTGTAGTAGCAGTTAAGGAAATAATGGTAGAAGCGGAACACATAATGATCATCACAACGAGATAGTGGAAACTTAGGAATTACAGACAGAGTTGGGGAAGAGATGTCTTTCCATCGTATATAATAGATTGGTTGCACACAAATTTGGGCAGAGGGGAGTGTGGATGGTTGTATAGGTTGCAGATGATTGTAGTATGAGTTGGAAACTTGGGGTTTCCACTTGAAATAATTTTGGGGTTTCCAGTTGGCACAAAACTTGGGGTTTCCATCAAACTTAGTTGTGATGGAGGCTTGATTTCGAGCATAGACTTAGAGATCACAATTTTTGTGGATGTTGTCGGGGACGACGATGACTTGAGGTGGGGGAGGATGTAAGGTATTTGGATAGAAGGGTATGCAGACCCTCTCCCAAGTCCTCAAGGAGAAAAAACTTGAGGCTGCTCCGACACCCAAGAGTCACACTAGTTGGCCAATGGGCACCTTGGGTATGCAAACATGCCAAGGGGATTTCCCAAGCATGGGGTGAAGCATTGGGCAGAAGCATCCAAGATAAGGGGTGCACCAAAGAGGTTGGGGTACACTAACATGAGGAGCACATGAAGGTTGGGGTGCACCAATCCCAAGGGACACGACGGTTGACAAGTGCATGGGTTTTTCTAGGCGAATGGGTCTGCAAAGGGGCACGACGATTCATTTGGGCGTGATGGTTTGTGAAGGGACATGATGTTTCATGATGGTAACCTTTAGAGTCCATATAAGAGAACAACGACGCACAACCAAGGAAGGCATATTTGCACAACAAGGAGAGAGAGATCAACTCTATGATTCTAAGGTAGACTTAGACAAAGAGGGGAAAGCTCCCTCAAGGAGCCAAGTCGCTCCATGTTGGAGGACTTGTGTTTCCTTAAGGTGATTCTTTGGACAATGTTGGGGTGACATTATTTTGGGTTGAGTTTGGGGGAAGTCTTGTTGCAGTTATGAATGAGGCATGCTAGGAGACAAAATTGTAGGTCTGTGCGAAGTCTTACAACATAGAAGAGATGGTGAGTCTATGGTGGATGCACATTATGTATGAGTGTCTTGGTGAGGTGAGGCAAGTTGTGTGACTCTTCTCAAGTTGTAAAATGAGTCGATAGTGCTCATATTGTAATATTTTTGAAATAGTAAGAATTATCCAGGAGTTAGGCACAATTTGTGTCACTTGCACTATATTTGTGTGTCTCTTGTTTGTTTCTCAAGTGTTCTCTTCATTTCAGGGATGCATTCTTAAATGACTAATTGTTAAGGTTGTTAACAAATTGTATAAGTATACAAGAGTTGCACTAGAGTAGGAGTGTGTCTTACTCCTAGACTAGAACAAAGTATGGGTATGCTCTAGGTGAAGTGTAGTCTGGATGAGGTATCCTTCGTGTTTTCAGGCAACCAAGTGAGAAACGTTGCAATGTTGCATGCCTTCAAGAGGTGCACAATTTCAAGATTCGGCTAAGAACACTGTGGGGACGTGATAGAAACTGGAATGTCCAACCTATAAGGTCTTCGTCTAGAAGGGCATGGAGACCCTGACCGAAGTCCTCAAGAAGATAGAACTTGGGGTTTCTCCACCACCCAATATTCACACTAGTTGGGAAAGTGGATTCCTCGGGAATGCGAACACGCCATGGGGTTTTCCTAAGTATGAAGCAACCAAGAGAAGGAGTGCTCCAAATAGGTTTGGGTGCACCAACATGAGGAGCGCACCAAGGTTGGGGCTCTTCGGTCCCCAGGGATGTGACAATTGATGTGTGCATGGGTTCATTTGGATGCATTGAGTCCATGAAGGGGCACAATGATTCATTTGGGCATGATGGTTCACGAAGGGGCATGACACACCCAAAGGATGCGACCGTTCACGATTATGACCTCTGGATTCTATATAAGAGAATAAGGGCACACAACCAAGGAAGTCATATTTTCACAATAAGGAGAGCAATATCAACTCTACAATTATGAGGTGGACTTGGATGAAAAGCGAAGAGCTCCCTCAAGGAGCCAATTTGCTCCATCTAGGAGGGCTTGTGCTGCCTTGAGGTGATTCTAAGGATAGAGTTGGGGCGAACTTCTTTTGGGATGAGTTTGGGGGAAGTCTTGTCATAGGTCTGAATGAGGCATGCTAGGAGACAAAACTGCAAGTTTGTGCGAAGTCTTGCAACAAATAAGAGGCAATAAGTCTATGGTGGATGCACGTTTTGGGTGCTCTTCACAAGTTGAAAAATATGTTACGATGGATGAGTCTTGGTGTGATGAATTTGTGTATGAGTGTCATGGTGAGGTGAGGCATGTCGTGTGACTCTTCTCAAGTTGTAAACCAAGATGGTAGTGTTCATATTGAAATAATTTTGCAATAATAAGACTTAGTTGGGTTTTAGGAATGGTTTATTCCCCCCACACTTTATTCGTGCTTATCTCTTTTTCTTCACAAGTGTTCTATTCGTTTCATGGATGCATGCTTAAATGACTAAGAGTTAAAGTTGTTAATAAATGTCTAAGTATACAACAAATTTGCACTAGAGTAGGAGTGTGACTCGCCTGTAGCCTAGAACGGAGTATGGGTATGCTCTAGGTGAAGAGGCACAGTCTGGACAAAGTATCCTTGGTGTTGCCAAGAAACCAAGTGAGAAACATCGAGTTTCCGTACACCCTCAAGAGGTGCACGATCGCAAGATTTAAGCATGGAGACTGTGGGGATGTGACACAAAAAAATGAATTTTTTTATAGGGATCCTACATGGGACATCCTACATAAAAGGACTTTTATTGGTCTTGGATGGTGCACTTTATGTCACAAAGTAGAAGAGACAAATGCACATATCATTATATCTTGCTCTTTTACAAAGGAAGTGTGGAAGGAAGTGGAGAGGATGACAATGATACACAATGTTTGGTTAGGTAAGGATGTTGAAGTGGTTTTAAGTTCATGGTTTGCTAACAAGGATAAAATAAATATTAGAGCTCTTTTTTAAGATCTTGGGAAAGAAGGATAAGTGCGCACCACATCGTGCACTTGGCTGAAATGAAACCACAGAACAGACAGGTGAAGAGGGCACTTGGTCAAACCAATAGATTAATGGAACTTATATTGGGAAAGCTCAGACACCTTGGGCACACGACACACCAAGGGGAGTGACCAAGGAAACATGCGATGGATGCTAGCCAAGCAAAGAGGTTGAACAATCAGTAAAGGCATGACTTGGGCGCTCGAACAGAAATGAAGAGTCAGCTAAGAGAGAGTAGGAGTGCTTGGGTGAGTCGACCGAATCACCCAACAGACGCATGCCCCTTAGGCAAAGTTGGCCCAAGTGAAAAGTGGACAAGCTACCAAACAAACATGTCGGATCCAAGCAAGGGCATGCACCATCTCCTAGGATGGGTTCCTATAAGGCACGATGATGAAGACCATTTGGGATGAGGCAAGTTGGAAGGCAAGACATGTTCTAAACCGAGAGAAGGGGATGGACAAGCTAAAAGGAGAACCATAGGTGTTGCAAATATGAAGCATGGAGGAGAAGAGTTGCACTCATACTTTTGACTGAGACAACGAAGGAAGGGCACTGGGTGACTCACCGAAGTTGAGTCTTTGTGTTTTTGCACAAGTTCTTTATGTAAACCGAGAGAAATATCCCTTTTAAACTTTCTTTGTGTGGCACAAGATATAGGCTTGACACACTGTTGTTCTTGAATAAAAAGACTTAGGTTTTAGGCTGGTTTGGTCGCCCACTTACACATTTCATTTTACTATGTATGAATTATATCTTTACTTGTTGGAATGTTTTAAGTATAAGAATAAAACATAACTTAAGTAATAAACAAAACAAAGTGAAGGCATAGTCAGGGTTGAGTAGATTGGTGTGGCTTCAACTCTACAGTAGCAACTTCTTTTAGTCACTATTACATTGGTCTAGCAAGGGTGAGTATTGGTGGAAAACATTTGAAGCTGCCCTCCCATTTATTGTCATTTGATAGCAAAGGAAATGGTGGAACCATAATAGATTCAGACACTTCTTTCACTATCTTTCCCGAAGCAATCTATAAGCAGATTGTAGATAACTTTGCCTCTCAAATTTCATACAGAAGAGCTCGTGATCTTGAAGCTATAGATGGCCTGGGATTGTGTTACATTTTCTCTGGTGTGGAGAATATTGAGTTTCCTTAGTTTGCATTCCTTTTCAAGGGAGGTTCAGACATGGTACTTTCTGATGATAATTGTTTCATGCAAGTTACCTCCGATTCATTTTTATTGGCAATGCTTAACACTAGTATTTTGGAGAATGTTGTCGGACCTGTTGCACTCTTAAGAAACCATTAGCACCATAATTTTTATATATTGTATGATAGATAGAGGAATCATTTGGGCTTCACACAGAAGAACTGCAATCCATTTAGTTGATTCATTCATGACCCTTCTATCTCTATATTTTGTATGTATTTCCTCTTGAACCATTCGTTTATGATGATTTGTCAAACCGTTGGAATCATAATCCATGCATGGTGCAAACTCAATAAATATTATGCCTTTACCAAAACATAATTATAATTGGTCATCATTTATACTCATACTTTCTATCATAAGCACCAGGTTTTGAATCATACATTACAATCTTTCAAGGTCTTAAGAAAATTGAACTAGGTTACCTCTGAGAGCACCATGGGTTACCTATAAGAGTACCATAACAAATTTAGCAGTAATTATTATCGATACTTCTTAACTTGCGTTTAAGTTGTAAGTTTCTTATCGACAAAAAATTAACATTCATTTAAGTTTCTACTCAACCTTCTTCCTTGGTGGTAAATTATCATAAATGTATTTGAATTTACGAAAATAATTATCACAAATGTATTTGAACATATGAAAACTTGTCAAAAATATGGAATATCGTTTTGTTTCTAGTGATTCAAATTGTCCAAGTACTATTATTGTGGGAAGACTTAGTTGTTCATTCACCTCTTTATCATCTACACACTTTTTTAAAGGCTTCTTCAACAATTTCTCCATTCGAATTCCCTCTTGTTCATAGTATCTCGTGCAGGTTTTGAGGAGTGGCAAGAGTGGCCTCTACACACTTTTTTAAAGGCTTCTTCAACATTTTCTCCATTCCAATTTGTTCATAGTAACTCATACAGGTTTTGAGGAGTGGCAAGAGTGGCCTCCAATGAATAGATGACTTATATTTCTTCCATTTTCTTTGTTAAAAAAGCACACCATGATCTTCTTTGTTGATTATTCCATATAAATAATTATTTGTTAAGGCAACCTATAGGTCCTTGTTTTGAGAGATGTTTTCAATTTCCATATAGCTAATCACCACTATCTCAATAATTCTCTCTCATTTGCATGTGGGTAGGTTACATAATAACATGGTTTTGCATTGTAGTATCTTTTGAAAGGGTTTATTGTCCATACTAATTCATCCTTTTCACTTCTTAGCTTGAAAGTGACATTTACGAGTGCTTGATTGACCATGTCTCATTCATTGATCAATGTTTTTTCAAGTTCATTGAGATGTATATATCAATTTTTTAACTCAAGATCCATAAATTTTCTTCATTTTGAAGGCAAATATAAGGGAGAAATATCATTTTGTGCTTGCTTGACCGTTAATGGTGAATGTTTTTTTAAAGTTTATTGAGATCTACATCATTTTTTTAACCCAAGATTCATAAATTCTCTTCATTTCGTCAGAAAATATTCGTAAAGAAGAAATATCAGTTTTTGCTTGAAATCTTCTAAGGTCCTTTATTAACTTGCATATATCCTTCCCTCCCATTCAAGGTATAAGACCTAATTTTACCTTCATCCCATTACTCAATCTTTGCCTATTCTCCATCCGAGAAGAATGAACGACAGCCTTCTAAAAAAATAAAGTTATTTTGATGTCTTTTCATAGAATCTCTAATCTACACTTCAACAAATTGGGGTCGGCCATCTCCTAGTCTCTCTTTGTAGAATGAGCCTTTGAAGGAAAATTTTGTCGAGGAAATACAATCCTAATAATTTTGTCATGCTAAAGGGAAGGGAAAAGGAAGATGTATTGGATATTAATCATTATTAACAATTTCAAAAAATTTAAATGATTGTTTATACGACATAAGTTTGGTTAAGTAAAAAAAAAAAAGATTTATTGGATATTAAAATCATTATTAACAATTTCAAAAAACTTAAATACTTGTTTATGTGACTTTGCATCATCGTTTATGTGACTTTGTATCATTTGTTATTCCATTGTAAAAAAAAATTATATTAAAAAAAATGGATTGATGATAAGTCCTAATAATTTAAATATTTTTATTTTTATTTCTATATTCTTTTTAAGTTGGTACTTTTTATTTCTATTTCTATATATTCCTTTTATGTTACGTAAGCTATATATTTCTAAGACCTTTGACTCCTAATAGAAAGAGGAGATCCTAAATCAAATTAATAAATGAAAACATCTAACATGTATAAGCAAAGTCTTAGTCTTAGACATAGATGTTTCTTATTTTCATGCGTTCGAGAGGTTTGCTTTCATGATGCCGGGGGCGACTTTGTCGAATAACCCTAATTTCATGGTTGCCCGGGCTTCTGCCGGAGCAGGAATCAACGACGAAATCGCAGCTCTTGAATCCGACGGAAGCAATGGAGCTCTTCAAGAAGACTTTACGAGCGGTTTTTTCAAGCAATTGAGCAGGGAATTCACATTAGTCCTGTCATTTTTACGAGGTGGAAGCTGGTGGAAAGCAGGAGATGCCGTTGAAGATGAGAACCAAGGCGTCACTTCCATAACTGCACTGCGGCCTATGGAAGCTTATAGGTCCCGATAAAATTCGTATTATTTGCTGCATTTTCTGCTCTATTGATGGCAGCTGTCAGTTTTTAAATTCATGTCCATTCAGCTGCAATTTAGAATGTTTGTGGGGAAAAGGAAGGAGTCTCTGCTCGGCTAGGGTTTCCTTAGCTGCCGCACCCTGAATCTTCATCCTGAATGATCATCCGCAGCAAGTCGTGAGATCACAAGCTTTTCGTGGCATGTTCTGTTGTGAAAGGTTTATGGCGACCCACGTATCATCCGGACTATCAGATCCGCGTCCGCCTGATTTAACCATGGAAGAGAATGGCCATTACTCAATATGGTGCTAATACAAGAAGCTCGTAGACATTCTAAATCCATCCAAAAGATTGCACCCCGTGCAGACTAGATTCATCAAGTGGTTGGATGTCATAGTACATACTACTCATGTAGACCAGCTGAACTCGGTTGAGGGAGGAGCTGCTGCTGCGGAGGATGGAGGTTTAGGGTTTCCACTGCATACATCTTTTCATAGCGGTGTGAGGGATTGGAGGTTAGGGAGAATGTCTTCACGCAGATTTTAGAGGAAGTTATAGGCTATTCGGATGATCGGGAAGGTTAGTGGGGTCAAAACTCACTTTCTACAGTGCAGTACAGTAAGAGGGAGATGTGTAATTCCTTCCCATTTCAAGGGAGATGTGTAATTCCTTCCCATTTCAACATGATGATGTAAATTTAAAAAGAAAATATTGATAACAATTTTTTTTTTAATGTTGATCATAAATAAAATATTTTTAGGTCGAAAGGCGTACACCTATTGACAATGAGCACAATTAATCACCTTTTATTCGTCCTCCCAAATTGAAGATGTTGGCATATTCTTAGTCGTCCTCCCAAATCAATGATTGTGATTTCCTCTTCATAACTTCCTTGTATTTTTTAATGCATTCGTTAACCTGTTTACTTTTTAACATTTACCTAATCATATTAAGACATTAATGTAGCACTATATGATTGCCACGTTTAAATGATTAAACTTTAGGATTATCACGTTTGGATTTGCTCAACTGTAGACACTCATTTTCTGGTTGTGCGTTTCATTTTCTGGCTGTGCGTTTCATTTTCTGGTTGTCCGTTGTGTCCGTGCATTTATGGCCGAGGGTGGAAGACTATAACAGTGTGGTGGGGAAGGCCATTGTTGCGGGCTCGGGGTAGATAATCAAAGACTTATTATAACCTATAGAGGGCGTTTAGGGTTCCGGCCATTAACCTGCGGGAGGAAGCTTTGGCATCGCCTTTCGATGTTCATCAGCCACGGTTTTGAGTGACTGTGCTAGTTTATTTCATTGATATGTGTCTACTTTCGAGGATGAGAGAAAGATGTGTAATTTCTTCAATACTTTAATATGGAGTTGACATGTGGCATATATATATATATATATATATATATATATATACCACATGTCAACTCCATGTTGAGTACAAAGGGAATTACACATCACCCTTATATATATGTGTGTGTGGATTAAATCCCTTGAGGTGCAAACATTTTCTCAAGTTTTGAGATCGAAAAAAAGTTTACACCTCAAGGGATTTGATGCGGACCCATGATATGGCCAACCCAAAACTAAATCCTCCTAGTACCATGTCAAATCCATAGAAGCACACCTTTTCGATCTGATCTGATGGAAGAAAAAATAATAAGTATTATTGAGGAGTTGGCATAGGCCTTGTCCGATTCTAGTGGTTAATATTTATGATGAAAAAACTAAAGAGAAGTGTAATGACATTTGCTCCACAGTTTTATGGCTTAGACACCAACTTCAAGCAACACATAATGCTAGATTTTAGGAAATCAATTGGATTTTAATCTCACGAGTGGCTATGCAATTTCAATCTCAAAGAATTTAGGGACCAAGTAATCACATCATAATAAACATCAAAATCATGACTTGGAAGTGGACCAACAACAAGAAAAATGAATCTAAAAACGTTATAGAAAAATCATAAATGAATTTACCAAATATCTATATTAACAACCACACATGTTTTTCCTCTATATAAAAATAATAAAAACCATCAAATGATTAGAAGACAAATCTATTGAAATGGGAAGATAACAAGTGAAGGAAGAAAAATAAAAATGATATAATTAAGGGGATGAAAACACCAAGTTTTTCCATAACTATACTAATATGAGGAAGAAAGAAAAAAGAAAAAAATACAATATAAGAAATATGCAAATCTAATGGTCAAATAATGTATTCCCATAAGGAGATATAGTTAAAAAGGAGTAAGGAACTTTGATGAATTATATAAATAACTATCAAAGGTGAAGTAGTGTCTTCCCACACGGAGATAGATAAAAAAAAGATAGATAAAAAAAAATAAGAAACTTTGATAAATTATATAAATAACTATTAAAAATTAATTTAATTAAAATTGTATTGGTCTCCTCCTACCTCTCAATTTTACCTCTCAATATTTGTTAGTGAGGAACAAAACAATAGTTTAATGGAATAAGTACCCAAGGAAGAACTCAAACTGTTAGTGGATTATTTTCAAAGGGACAAGATCAATGTGGCACTTTTTATCTTTATATTCTATCACTCTATGTCTATGTGATCTCCAATTTTCACCATGTAAACCAACATGATTATTAATCGATGGAATTTGTGTCTCTTTTTATATCAAAATTGATAGGGGAGCAATCCCATGAGATTTTCTACTTAAACTAATAGGTCGTTTTCACAATCTTCGAGAACAATATTTAATAAATTTTCATCATTTTGTGGTAATTTGAATCCAATAGTTGTCCATTTTAATTTATTCAACTACAAATAAGAGGTTGTTCCATGTTTAGTATATAACTTATGTCAAGGGATTCATTTATTCTCAATCATTATCTTATCAATTCTATCATTCTTTTTGTTGGCCTTGAATAAGTGATCTCAATATATTATGCATTATTTGATAGTTGTAGTACTTTCATTCTAGCATTTATTCTATTTAAAATTTCTTCAATTTTAGGAACTATCGATGACGCTTCCACTTTTGCATATGGTCGATCCTATGTACACTAGATCCAAATAGATTTAAATTCCCATCAAATTGATTCTATAATGTTTATATAGCTTCAAGAACCATTGAAAGTGCTTGTGACTTCCACAAATGATCAATTCTCTCGACTTGACTTTGACAGGGTTAGTAGCCTATCAACTCAATGCTCCATTATTTCTTCATTTCTTTTAGATTGGAAGGAGTTTTCATTCTTTATGGCTTCTCTTAAGTAATATCTCCTTTATTGTCTTTTATTGCATTCTATATTTTTCAAATCAATTGGGGTTTTCTTATATTTTATTTTCTTCAATTCCTCATTTACGATATATTCTCTTCACTTCTTAGTTGATGCTTGATTATTGAAACTCTTAGGCATGATTAGTTTTCTTCCTTCACCTATTTCATTTTGTTTCCAATGTGAATCAACTAGAATTTTATTTATAGTGTCATCTCATGTTACTTATCCCCCATTTATGGCCTTGGCTTCTACTATGAGTCTCTAATGGTGAGTGTAATATTCATTGTCATTTTAATTTTTTTTCTCTTTTATTTATCGAGGAAGAAATCCCAATATTCTTTCTACCTCTACAAGTCAGTGCTCAATGGTGGTAATAGCGATGGTCTTTCTTCAACCATATGGACAAGCCCTTCTCTATAATAAATATATGGAAACAAATTGGTACTTGATAGAAAATATTATCATGCATGCCAGTATAAAATCTTCTTTTTGTTGTTGTTTAGTGAGGTTCTTTCTTCACTTTCTTGATCTTCACAAAGGTTTTCCAATATATTCTCAAACCATTTGTTTAGGTTTGTTCAGCCAATGTTTATAAGTCTCAATGACAATTTTCTATCTTCTTTCAAATTCACATGTTGTTCTTCTCACGTAATTTGTTGATCTTGAACAGTTTTAACTCTATGAATTTCTCATCGGTTTCTATGGGCATAATCCCACTGTCATTCTCATGGTAGGAGATGACATTTGCTGCTGCAATAGGTCATTGGACAATCAATTATCCTTGGGTTGCAAATGAAAAAACTCCTCTTTCCCCTTGACTCTCCAAGCTTTCTTCTTAGCCATTCAGTTCTTGGGATGGATTTTTAGATGAAGCCTCCAACATTTTTCCTCCTAATGTCCAGTCAATCTGCAGTACTGGAAAGAGTTCATGCATGAGTTTCTTGGCCTTCTAGAGTGCCAAAAATCATTAGCTTTATGATCCCTTTTCCTGCAACAGAAACAAAGTATGCCATACCTTTTTAGTTTGTGATGATGCTTGCCAGCTTGGTTGCTTGGTCCCCTGATAATTGGAGTGAATATGGATTGTGGAATAATCTCTTTGCTTCCCTCTTCCAAGATTCTACAAGAAAATTTGAGTGGCTTGCTACGCATGGCTTCTTTTTTTGTTCTTCTTGCTTTGATGAAGGTGGTTTGAGCTACACTTATGCGAGATTATTCTCCACTAAGTCCTATGCCTTCATGCTTGGGCCTCTTTGAGCTACAATGGGGATGAAAATCCTTTAGCCTTCCTTTCCTAGCCCTTGGATCTTGTATCCCATTTGTCTCATAAGTTTGGAACCAATGCTTCTAGTGTGATTTTCAAAGTCACCAAAGGTCTCTTTAGGAAGGATTTTGGAAGGTGAATTTTCTATGCTAGCCTTCGTCATGGTATGGGCTTAAGTAGTGGAAATGAAAGGGGATTCCTTGGTCTCTTGGAAAACTACTTCTAGCTTCTTCAAGGCCTCTTCCTTCACTTCCAAGTATTGGTATAAGTGAGTAGTGACCATGGTGAACCTCTCCTCTTGCCAATTATCCAGCTCAACAAATTTCTCCCCCAACTGCAAGAGTTGCAATCTACTCATGTCTAATTATGCCCTCATGGCAGTGAAAGAGTCATGGCTCTTGGAAAGCTCTTTTTCCAGCTCATATGCTCTTTGCCTCCAATATCAACTTTCTTCTTGGATCTTCCTGTTGAAGTCTCTCAAATCTTCTAGCCTCTCCTAAGTTTTTCCTATGGCGGCTTCTTTAAGGTCCTTGATGAACTTTATTTGATACCATCTTATCCGTAAATGGTAGGATTATAGCTTGTCCATTTCACCAACATGGATCCTTGTTGAATATTATTGCACTGCTCATTCATCTTGGAAGGAGCTAATTTTTCCCTCATGGCGGTGAAGGATTCATGGCGCTTGGAAAGCTCTTTTTCCAGCTCATATGCTCTTTTCCTCCAATATCAACTCTCTTCTTGGATCTTCCTATTGAAGTCTCTCAACTCTTCTAGCCTCTCCCAAGTTTTTCTCATGGCAGCTTCTTCAAGGTACTTGATGAACTTGCTTTGATACCATCTGATCCATAAATGGTAGGATTATAGCCTGTACATTTCGCCAACATGGATCCTTGTTGAATATTATTGCACTGCTTAATCAGCTTGGAAGGAACGTCAAGTGGTGAACTTTTTTTGGCATGTATTATCACTTCAAAGAGATGCTCATAAATCATTCACACCGAAAGGCTCTTCAATAATGCTACAAACACATAGATAAGTAACTCAACATTCAAAATAATCAATGTACACGGTTAAAATTAAAGGAAACATGAAGGTGATGTACTCAGGTGTTATTGTTAAGCAATAAGATTGCCTTAAAACCCAAAAATGTCCCTCTAGTCTTGCAACAGTCGACCAAAGACTCTTTACATACACCAACAATGAAGGGAATGCATACAAAATTGGATTGAATTTCCCAGTAATGAAGAGAACATGGAGTTTGGCTTGTGGGAAAAGAACAAATACCAACCAACATTAAAAAACTCTTGTATGGTTTGTGTGAAAAGAAAAAACACCCAGGAAACAAATAAAACATCTTGTATGATATGTGGGTAAAGAGAAGACACCCAACTCTAAGAAAATGAACTAGCAAGGATTAAAATTGACCAACTAGTCAATTGGGATGCCCAACACTTAGGAAATGCCCTGACAGAGAGAAAAAAAAACATGTAAGAATTAAAGACCCCCAACAAAGAAGAAATCGACCCCTGTGATAATTAAATACGTCTGGAAAACCATAATATGCATGGGAAATTTAGAACACAAGAAAAAAAAAAAATACCTCCGTGAGAGAGAAAACGATTTACAGGAGAGAGAAAAACCAATTTAGCAACTTCTTCAACAACTTTGGATTGAGGAAAAATGATTTCTCTTCTCCAAAATCATTCAACGGCGGAAAATGGAGAGTTTTTGGGATGGTTTTTCTCTATTATTATTATGCAGACCAACAATCACATAGTGATAAAAATCACAAATGACACATATATTTTTTATACTGGGAGCTCAACATCTAATGGAGATTTTATTAAGCTCAAGAAATAATTACATCAGGGTGAGCTATACACATCGTTTGTGTATTGTTACTCACCAACAAAATGAGCTGCAGATGGCCATGGCTCAAAGACACCTTTTCTCAACATAGACAAGCTCCATGGCTCTTTTGTCCACCAAACTTTGAGTAGATTACCCTCTTCAAGCTTTCATTTCTGCCACTATTTTCCCCAATTCTCCTTCATCTCACGTTGCCTCTTCACTACAACCTTCATTCTTTTAATGGGTTTCCTTTGGAAGGCCAACCATCACATAGTTTGTTTTCACTTCCACTTTTCCAAAAAGACAATAAAATAAAAGAACAATTACAAACTTACAAGAGTATCCAACTCGGATTACACCTCCCTAGTTATAGGCTTTTGGTCCTTAAAAAATTTGATTCTATTCAATCTTCTTATCTTATCATCAATCAAACTCTAGAAAAATTCCAAGAAAGGGTTCTTTTGTTGTAGGATGGAAGAAAAGAGTTGAGTAGGGGGTGCCTTTGGCACAACCCTACTCTCAATCTCATGGCTAGAGATGACATTTTCTACTGCAATAGGTCGTTGGACAACCACTACTCCTTGGGCTACATGTGCAAACAACTCTGCTTTCCCCTTGACTCTCCAATATTTCTTCTTGGTTTTTTGGTTCTTGGTATGGAGTTCTGGGTGAAGCCTCCAACATTTGTCGTCCCAATGTCTAGTCAATCCACAATACTGGCAATAGTTCCTGCATGAGTTGCTTGGCCTTCTAGAGTGCCAACAATCATTAGCCCTATGACCCATTTTCCTCCTATAGAAACAAACTATGCCATACCTTTTCAATTTGTGATGATGCTTTCCATCTTAGTTGCTTGGTCCCCCAATAATTGGAGTGAATATGGATGACAAAATCGTGTCTTTGCTTCCCTCTTCCAGGCTTCTACAAGCAAATTTGAGTGGCTTGTTGCACATGGCTTCTTTTCTGATTATGCCTTAATGAAGGTGGTTTGAACCACACTATGGGGGAGATGTTGTAACCTTAATTCAAGGAATTAGCTTTAGAATTGTAGTTTAGATTAAA
>ML808047.1:0-18042 GCA_009831015.1 Picea engelmannii
GAATCTGTGAAATTGTAAATGATTTCAGCATGAGAATGACCGTGTAGTGATTGATATGAATGAGTTGATATATGCTTAACACCGAGGAAACCGTGCTCGACTTACGTTGATAAATGAATCTCATCACGCCCAGCCGTTCTCGGAAAGCTGTCTCCCTTTATCTGCTTCCGGGAATGCCCCGGTAGGAATCTCTTCTCAGAGGTTCCCTCCTTGGAAAGGTTCACCAAGAACCCAGAACAAGGACCCGAACGCACAGGCCTTATTAACACTGCACGAGGAGGAACGATTTTATTAAGGTTCCAAGGTGGTAGTGTTGTGAGAAGTGACAAATCGACGGATGAGATCTCGTCGGAGGAACCATAGTCATTCACGACCATTAGATTGACGAAAGTAACACAGACGTTACTTACCTTGCCCCTTCTTCCTCTATCCTCGTGAGTAACGAAAAAATTGGGATCGTAAATCCCAAGACCCAAAAGAACGGACCTAGACCGTTGGATCTCAGTCCAATTTACCCGTCAGCCGTTGGATCTGGACAAACTGCGCAGGGGTTAAGCGCAGGGGTCGACGTGCGAGGAAGTGATTTGAGCCATCGGATCTGGAGCAGAAATATCGTAAACCGTTGGATCAAGAGGAGTTTCACGGAGTATAACTTCTGGAAGGAGATCATGCAGGAGAAATGACCTGAACCGTCGGATCTTAGATCATAGTCCCGATAACCGTCAGATCTCGAGAAGATGCGCCAGAGTTAAACTCTAGTGTGTAGAGGAAGAGTCCTAGCCGTTGATCTCGGAAGGACACGTGTCAACATCCCGGAGAAGTCATCGGGACAACAGGGTCATCGGGGTTTTGTTGAGTCTGAGAATCGAGGCCTTGTAGTTCTCGAAATCCTGAGAACAGATCCTAACCGCTGATCTCGACAGGACACGTGTCAGCGTTCTGGGGAGTCGTCGGGATTTCACCCATCGGAGAAATTAGGAGTGTAGAACCGTTGCAATAGGAAGTCGCGATTAGCGAATTCCCGATAGGATCTGAGCCGTCCAAACAACAAGGACACGTGGCAAAGGATCCCAGAGAGTCGGAGTTCGGCATATCGGGGATTCCGAATACATAGAACTCTTGCCACCCGAAATCGCGATCCACGATTTACCGATAAGATCTGAGTCGTCCATCTGAGGGACAGGTGTCGGAGATCAAGGCGCTATCGGAGTTTTACGCCTCGAAAATTTGGAGTTTCTGAGGGCATGGAACGCTCGCAACAGGAAATCGTGATCCGCGATTTCTCGACGGGATCAACACCGTCCATCAGCGAGGACGCGTGTCGAGCATCCAGAGAGAATCGGGAATCGGGATATCGCGAGTCCCGGGTACATGTGTTCTGTGTTATCGCAAATGCCGAAACCCCGATGGAAGGTTATACGGCGACAGTCATATGGTAAGTGGTCACATGGACCATGGTATAGCCAAGGGGTCAACCCTCGCCGGAGTCAACGCCAAGTGATCGGGGAAACCCAAGTGAAAACCCCGACGAGATCCTAGCCGTCCGTTCACATGGGACAGGTGCCAGGGATCGGGCGCCGTCGGCACTTTGTTCATCAGGAAATCGGGAAACCCGTAGACAAGTGATATGTGCGCTTTGATAGCGCGATCCTTGAAAACCCGATCAGTGGGGAACAACTGTCAACTAACCGGAGAATCGGGACTTCGACGATCGGGAACCCTGGGGGTGTATGCACATTGTCGTTTGAAACCCCGTAGCCCTGAAGGGATAAGTTTGTGGTCCCGGGAGTTGGTCATATGAGTGGGAGTTGAACCGGGAAGGCTAGCGCGTGACGGAGCGCATCGGGGATCGGAGAATCGCGAGTTCCGTGGACATAAACATGGTGACATCGCAAACCCTGAAATTTCGATGGGAGCATATGACTGCGGTCATATAGGAACTAGTCACGTGGACTAGAGAGCCTATCCAGAGGGGGCTAAGACCAGAGAAGGAGCTCATCGGGAATCGGGGAGTCGAGAGGACAGGGACTCCCGACGGCGGAAAATCTGAAACCCCGAATCCCAATATTGAATCGGGGATGGGTAGCTCGCTAATGCAACCTCCTTTAAGGGGGATTTACCATTTGAGGGAGATTAACCCAAATTCAATTTTTTTTTTAAATTACGATATTGGGTGTGTTACAACTATGTGGACAAAGTGGTATAGAAGATGCTTATAAGGAAGCTACATGAAAGTATAAATAAGAGGCAAGGCTCTCTCATTTCAATCACACTTGAGCATATTGAATATCTACAGGTGACTGAGGTAACCAAAGGATATCTAAGCTGAATTTTATAGGGAAGGAGAAGTAAAGAAGGCCAAAATTCAAAGGAGGATAAATTCTTTTGATGATGCTTTCTAAGGTATGTTATTTACAGGTCATCTCACCATTTTCGAAATAATGTTTTTTATAGAATGATTAAGACCGTGAAATTGAGAGGCCATTGAGGAAACATATCCAAGTATCTTTGATACACATTTCAGCTTGTGGGTCGTTGTATTTTTGGAGTTACACTCCATGGAAAATAGGGTTTGTGGCTAGTCCTGAAACTAGTCTAAAACATGTGTTTCAGGTAAAAACGTCATAACTTCTTCGTAACAGATCCAAATTCAATAAGAAAAAATGTGTTGGTTAGAGTACAGTCTGTAGTATTCTATGTACAATTTTCATATCCATACAACAAATATTCCATGCGGGGCACGCTCTACAAGTTCGCTCTCTATAATAAGCCAGAATTCAACAAGGTATGCCATTTTTTCTACAACTCCTTTTTTGAGAGGTTCCAAGTAGTGACACCTGGAGGAATTGCATAAGAAACACTGAAGAACATTGTGTACTATTTTCATATCTTTATTCATTACAAGTACATAGTTATGATTATTTCAAGTTAGGGTTGTTGACTAATCCAAAACTAGTTATGTGAGACTAAAGTAAAGTTTGATGAAAATGCTAGTCTCTTGTTGTTAAAGTTAAGGAAGGTTTGCAGGTATGTGATCATATACACCAGGTCTATTATAGAGTTACAAATCATATTTGGATGATGAAATTGATTAGGGATTTTGGTTGAGGTTGAGGTACAGGTTGGTGCATGGTTGATGCACTTGTTTATGGTATAGGTTCATTACAGGTTGAGGTACATGTTGATGCATGGTTCAGGTTATTGTTACATGTTATTTGGTGCAGGTTGATTGGTATAGGTTTACAATAATATATCTCACAGTGATAGTGTGACAATGGTTCCATCATTCTACTTATATGTTAGGGAGGTTGGACGGGGAACGGACAAGTGGTTGTAGCCACCTTCCGATTGTAGCCAGAGAACATAGGGGGTTGTAGCCTCCTTCTAATTGTAGCCAGAGAATTGAGGAGTTGGAGCTTCCTTAAGGTTGTAGCCTGAGAAACTAGGGGGTTGGAGCCTCCTTCTAGTTGCTGTTGGAAAACAAAGGAAGTTGGTGCTTCCAATGAATGTAATTCTTCAAGACATATAAGAAAAAACATTATGTGGTTTTGTCCCGCTTTGGGTTTCCATGTAAAAACACTGGTGTACTGCGTATGTGTATGATTGTTCATTTGTTCATTGTTTATTTACTCTGCAAATATTGGATGATAATTCTACATTGATATAACACTTGCATTATATGGTTAAAAATGATTAGATTGTTGTATTACTGATTCACCCCTCTCTCAGTAATCCAACAATTGGTATCAGAGCAGGTTCCTTTATAAATAAGGTTAACCACTGAAAGGTAGATCATGGAGAGAAACAACATGTATAAAAATGGAATACCACAGTTTGATGGACATAAGTATGCATTTTGGAGCATAAGGATGAAGACATATATACAAGCACAAGGATTTGAAATTTGGCAATCAACTGTAGATAGATACACAACACCAACAGTTCCGCTGAAAAATGACAAAGCAATGAAACTCAGTCATAATAATTCCAAATCCACAAAGGCACTTCTAAATGGTCTTGGAGAATCAATATTCACCAAAGTTGCACATTGTAAATCCGCTAAAGATATTTGGGACAAAATTTGAAATATTTATGAAGGAGATTCAAAATTCGAAGCAGCAAAGCTTCAAAATTACAGAGGTCAGTTCAAACAACTAAATATGAAGGAAGATGAGAATATTGCAGCTTACTTTTTATGAGTCGATGAAACAATAAATGCAATCTTGGGATTGGGAGAAGAAATAAAAGAATCTCTAATTGTTCAAAAGGTACTAAGATCTCTTCCTATGAGATTTGACCCTAAGATAACAACATTAGAAGAAAAAGTAGATCTAAACTCAATAAGAATGGAAAAACTACATGGAATCTTCACAGCATATGAAATGAGAACTGAACAAGAAAATCTTGATATAAAAGAATCAACCTTCAAAGTGTCCAAAAGGTCAAAGCAAAAGGGAAAGAAAAAAGAAAAAGAACATAGCGATAACAATGAGGTCTCGGAAGATGATGAAGAAGCGACCAACTTTGTCAGAAGATTGAACAAAGGAACCAACGGAAGGTATAGAGGTAAGCTTCCTTTGATTTGTTTTAATTGTGATGGTATTGGTCATTTTTCTAACAAATGTACTCATAAGAAAAAGATAAATGATGAAGGTTACTCAAATAGAAAACAAACATATAAAGGCAAAAGAACCACAAAGAAAGTTTTCAAGAAATTCTTATGCACCAAAGAAGACATCTCATCATCAGATGAAGATGAAGTCAGTGACAGTGAGACATAAAGAGTTCTATTCATGGCAGTAGAAGAATCTGATAAAGAAGACTCTGAAGAAGAATGCGAAGAGGCTGAAGAAGAATATGAAGATAAAGAAGTTGACTACCTAGAATAATTTTTGTGTTCCATAGAAGTTATCAGAAGAGAAAAGAAGAAAAACAAGAAACTAGAAGCAAAACTAGACAAGAAAGAAGACACTTAGGAACTAGAACAAATGATCACAAATTTGAAGGTTCAAATTGAAGAAGATAAAATAATTGGAGAAGCACTCAAAGAGCAGTGTTGGCACAAGGGCAGAACCAGGGTTCAACGCTAACAATGCACCAACAAAACCCTAACTACCGTCCCTTTCGACAACACCTACGAAGCATGCGAAGTCTCACCCGAGGTAGAAGCAAGGGGGGTTATAGAACGCAGGTGTCTGTAACCGAGCTGAGACACAGATCTGTGATGATAACACTTCATAGAGTACTCTAGCAACACTTAGAAGGTGATATGCATTAGTTCATTAGCTTTAATAACATCACATAACATACCCTAATAAGGATTGGTGCAGTAACAACAAAGTTTAAGTATTTCCACCACTTAGCACATAGCATCAGGTTAGATCTAACATTCATTCATCTTTAAGACAAGTAAAGCACTAATAAACAAGAGATCTATCTATTATACATAATAATCAAAGCACTGAGCATATTCATAACATAATAAATACAACACAAATCCACAAGATATACGTGGTTCACCCCAGTGTGGGGATATGTCCACCAACTGAACTGTTTCGTCTTCTTTATTATTCTTCAATATATTACATTTAGTTTCTCCTGTGCACCAAGCCATAGAGTTGAGCTTCGCACCAGAAATGAGATTTGTGCACCGAGCACCAAATCCTCCTTCCCAAAATTAGGTTAAGGCACAAAGCCAACTTCTCTATCGAGCACAGAGCCTTACATACACATTCTATTGCACAAAGAAACTCAAAATGACTTGCACTTAGCTACTACCACTATCCACTACTCTTCTATAATAAATTCTTACTTATTTATAGTTTTACAATCCATTACAATAAGGCCTAATCATGGATAAATCCCATGGGTCGACATCCCATAACCCATTACAAAAACCCTAAAGAACCCCTTACAAAGCCCACAAAATTGGTGAGATCCGTGATCTCAGCTCCGCCTGGGAGCTCCTTCCTCAAACAATCTGTCGAAGTCCAAAAGTGGTCACACCTGACCAAGGTTTCCTCAAAACTTGGTCGAGGGCCAACATGACCCCAACACTCACCTGTGACTCGTCCTGAGTCACTTAGGTCTGGGCAACGCTACTTCAAAGGCCTCGAGCTTCACTCGAGATGCCTTGAATTGTTGCTTCGCCTGAGCCTCCTGCTCAGCGATATACTGGATTGCCCGCTCTGTAACAAGCCCTTCCAGGAGATGTTCCATTGTTGCAACCACTTGGTCTAGTTGTGAGCCTTGTCCCTTAATAACTTCGAACACCTTTTAGGCTTCATCCTGCACAGGTTGTAGCTTCTGTGCGATTTCCATTACCTGCCCTGGAGGGCAGTGATCTGCTACTGCACTGCACGTTGTTCCTAAGATATTTTCATTCGTTCAAATGTGGTGAGTAGCTTCATATGCGCATGTCTTGACAATGCTTGCTGGTGCACCTCCTGTAACTGCACTTCTAGTTTCCTTAGCTCTAGATTTTCTGCGAGGCGTTCATATGTCTGCGCGCTTCTATTGCTCAATTGTTTGTATTACGAGGCGAGGGATATAATCCTTCCCACTATGTTCTTTGCGGTTTCCTCCCTCTAATCGTGCACTTCTTGCAGGGTGCTCGGTGCTGCTTGAGCCTCCAATTCTGTTGTCCTGGCTTGAATCTACTGGATGGTCTTAGCGAGCTTCACTACTTGAGCCTCAATCGACTCATGTTCCTCCTATGCCAAGCCTAGCACAAAGTGGCATGCTTTACTCATTACCTCTTTGACTGCGAACCGTTCTGTGAGCAACTGCTCCTTTTCTCTTTGAAGCTTCGCTTTTTCCTCCTGGATCATCGCTTGGAACTCTTCTTTCTCATTTTCATAGGTGGTTACACAGTACCACGCTACTCGTAATTTCTCTAAGACTTCCTCTTTCTCTTGTTTCAAGGCTTCTGTCACATCTACAAGTCTTCCCAATTGGGTTGGCTCATCCCCCAATTCTGCAATCTTTGACACCGTAGGTACTGCACGGACCAAACAAATAGCTTGCTTTAATTCATTCAATTCCTTTTCGATTCTTCCATATAGTTCGTCGTACTTCACTCCATATCTCTACAAGATGTCCTCAAAAGCATCCTCCATGGCTCCGTTGACCAAACTTATGTCATCTTCCATGAGCATTTCTTCTAACTGTCAGGGTGCCTCCAACGATCATATATCTTTTCCAGGGCGAAGTCCCTCTCTGCGTGGTTCTGCTGTTCCGACGAGGTTCAAATCCTATGAACCTGTCTCCTGCGAGGTTCTAGTCTGTGAAGTATTCCATCTAGTCTCTGTAGATTCCTGTAGATTTTCCAACTTAGCTTTCTTTTTATTGAGCTTCCTTGCCTTCTTTCCTGTGATATGAGTTTCTCTATCTGCTTATGGATTCCTCTTTCCATTCTTATTCTTATCTTCTCCTAGAGTAGTGACTTCGCACTGTTGATGTGCTCTCAAAGGGTTCGAAGTTAATATCCCTTCTCTTATTATTTCCTGGGTGGATATACTTCTTTCTCGCATGGATAGGTCCTTCAAACCTTCTTGCATTCTTTCAACCTCGAAAACTAATTCTCTTGCCTTCTGTTTCTTCAACTTATCTTCTCGTTCTTCTATTAGTCGATCTATTTTTCTAGCTATGAAATCCCTTAGTTCTTTCTTTTTCTTTTTTGTAGCTTTTTCCTTTGCTTTCCTTTTGACTTGATCTTCCTCAATCCAAGTCTTACCTAGTAAAAGTGGGAAAGGGGCACTGTCCCCAATAAACTTAATGACTTAAAATTCCTCTTTAGTCGATGTTCCATGAATAATAACAGGTATATTAGTAACTCTTCCACATAATGTTATCATATTTCCCTTAAACAAGCCTATCCTTCCCAATGAAGGTACCATAGTAGGCTTTCCCAAAATTTCCCAAGTGTCTTCTGTCTTAATATTTACTTGTGTTTCCTCATCCAAGAAACAGTCTATGTTGAAGTATCCTATTCTTGCATTTATGTGTTGTTTTTATTTCAGGATCTCTTGTAAACTAACATCTTTGTGAACATCCATTGTTTCTTTCAACTGTAACAACGTAGTCTGAACTTTCTCTTTATGATTCTCTAACATGATCTTAGTCTCTTGAATTCCTTTATAGTTTTCTTGTCTCATATTCATTCGTTCAACTTTAGCAATCATCCTTTTTCAATCCTCAACCTCATGACCAACAATTTTACAACAAGGACAAATAGGACCTGTACCAGGGCATTCCTTAGCAAGATGTCCCAGTCTTCTGTAGTTATAACATAATGTCAATCCTCTCTTTCTCTTGTATGTTCCCCAAACTCTACTGTACTGCACACTAGGATCACAGTACTAGACCTGCAATCTGCAAAAATTCTTTCTAGGTTCCTGCATCCACTTATTAGTCCAAAAATTATTTCTATGCATAGGAATAACATATATTTCTTCATTTATATTAGCTTTACTTAGATCAACTCTTTCTTCCAGCAACGCCCTAACTTTCAGACTAGGACAAAATCTATTAAACATACTTAAATTTCTGCTTTCAGAACAATTTTTTTCACTTATCTTACTCTTATCAAAGCACACAGCTTTATCTCTTTTAAGATCTTACCTCTTTTATTCATATAAGATTTCTTTCTTAGCACAGAGCTTCACAAGTCAAGTAGAGTACTGCGTACTTCAACAACAGATCTACACACAGAGCTTCTCTTTTCATTACTTCAGTTCCCAACAATCACATTTTCAGGTCCTGACAACGGAACCATTTGTTGGCACAGGGGCAGACCCAAGGTTCAACGCTAACAAAGCACCAACAAAACCCTAACTACCAGCCCTTTCGGAAACACTTGCGAAGCAGGAAAAGTATCACCCGAGGTAGAAGTAGGGGGGGTTACATGACACAGGTGTCCGTAACTGAGCTGGGACACAGATCTGTGATGATAACACTTCGTAGAGTACTCTAGCAACACTTAGAAGGTGATATGAATTAGTTCATTAGATTTAATAACATCACAACACATACCCTAATAGGGATCGACACAATAACAACAAAGTTTAAGTATTTCCACCACTTATCACATAACATCAGGTTAGATATAACATTCATTCATCTTTAAGACAAGTAAAGCACTAGGAAACAATAGATCTATCTATTATACATAATAATCAAAGAACTGAGCATATTCATAACATAAGAAATACGACACAAAGCTAACCACGGACACAAGATATACGTGGTTCACCCCAGTGTGGGGCTACGTCCACAAACTGCTTCGCCGTCTTTATTATTCTTCAATCTCTTACATTCAGTTGCTCATGTGCAATAATCCACCGAGTTGAGCTTTGCACCAGACATGAGATCTGCGCACTGAGCACCAAATCTTCCTTCCCAAAACTAGGTCAAGGCACAAATCCAACTTATCTATTGAGCACATAGCCTTACATACACATTCTGTTGCACAAATCAAATCAAAACTACTTGCACTTATCTACTACCACTATCCACTACTCTTCTACAATACAGTCTTACTTATTTATACTTTTACAATCCCTCAAAATAAGGCCTAATCATGGGTAAACCCCATGGGTCGACATCCCATAACCCATTAAAAAAACCCTAAAGAACCCCTTACAAAGCCTGCAAAATCGGTGAGATCCGTGATATCAGTTCCGCCTGGGCGTTCCTTCCTCGACCAATGTGTCAAAGTCCAAAAGGTGGTCACACCTGACCAAGGTTTCCTCAAAACTTGGTCGAGGGCCAACAAACAAATAGAAGGAAGAGACATGATCATTGGAAATTTGGAAGCACAAATTGTCACATTAAGAAAGAATCTTCAAAAGAAAAATATGAAAAACAACTCAAAATTTTTGAATGACATTATCAACAATAAAAAAACTCATCATGACAAGTTCGGATTTGGATGCAATCAGACAGAAAAGGGATCAAGCTCCAAAACAACAGAACAAGAAACATATCCAACATACTATGAAAAAACAATCAAAGGGGATAGGAAGGTCTACAAAAAAAATTACAGGGACACTCCTCCACTGAGAAGATTTAGATTTCAGAATCAATGACTGACAGAAACAGATAGGCCTTGTTATCCCCACTTTTTAGGGATATCTAGGAGATCATGTATCGAGGCCCACAGGTCCTAGACATGGAGTACCAAGAGCAGGATTGACCTGAGCATGGCCTTGAGGGGCCCGCCTTTTATTCATTCATCATCTTTTGTCTTATCAACAACAACAACATCCATCACCATCGGCTTGATCCTGTATCAGAAGAGGTTCTTGCTCCATGAGGTAATCAGTCTAAGTATCATGGTATGTGTCACTTTTGATCATTGAAACCTTTGAATATATGCATCTGATTCCTTTTATCTCTAACAACTGCTAGGATCTTTCATTAGCCCACTTGATCATGCTTGGGGAAATTGACAGGGTTCCCTAGAAAGCCTGTGCCCATAGGTATTGGTTTGCCACTGGGGGAATTTCTGAAAATCCATCGTCCGCTCCTATCATAGCACCACTGCTTCATCTTATCTCCCGCTCATTTATCCCATTCCCCTTGTTCGAGCATCGATTGACTTATTTGTAGGGTTGCATCTTATCTCGTGGGAAGAAGGGGCTAAAGGCCCAAAAGGTAAAAGAAACTGGTAAAAGACAAAATCCTAGAAATAAAACCTCGAGATGTTTTGCCCAGGGATCCTCGAGACGGCAGTAAAAGGCCTCTCAGCGAGAAACAAGAGGGACCCGAAAAATAACAAAATAAGACCTAGTCAGAGGATAGGGGGTCGAATCACGAGCCAACCTATTAGGTCCATGGGTACCTAACAATATGAAATTTCCACCATCTGGTTACCATGCCAGGGTAGTGACCTTTGGTTGCATGGCCAAGGGAAAGGGGGTCTCATCACGAGCCAACCTTCTCATCTCTGTGAAAGTACTTGTGGGTAACACTGTCAGCTCTGGTCACCATGCCAAGGCAGTGTCCCCTGGTTAGTTATTGAATGAAAAGAAAAAGAAGAAGAAAATAAAAGAAAAGAATAAAGCAAGAAAAGAATAAAGGCAAGAATGGGCTTGGAAAAAATGCATCCATGACAGGTACAACTCGCCTTCTACAAAGACACCCACAGGTAACATTTATGCATCCTTAGCCCTCACTGCACCCACATGTTTGGACATCCCCTAGCCATGTCACCTCACTTACATGGCTTGGATGAGATCTTCCTGGAAACTTTCCTTTTCTTGTGGACACTAGCCCAATAGGACATCTTGTCTTTTTCTCCAATCTTGTATTGCAGGTTTTTGTAATGTCTTTGAGATATTGACTGATGTATTAGGGGTTTTATGCATATGTTTAATAATATTGATGATGAAATGTGATTGACATTTCTATGATCCCTGTGACTGATGAGCCCATGGAGGGCGTAGCTTTTGATGTGCAAGACCATGCCCGACGGACATGTACCATTTGGACCGGTACACATGGGGAGATAACCAGTTCGGACCTCCATGGGGATGAAGAGCCCTCCAGGTGGATGCTGAGATCCCATCAAGGGGTAGAGATAGGATGGAGATGGATGAGGGCCTTTTCACTGGAGAAGAAGAGGACGTTCCATCAGGGGCACTTTGGCTGAGCTGGACCTAGGGGGATTGACCCACTTGCAGTGGAACGTTGGCTCTAGATGACCTAGGACATCACCAGGAGGCTTATGGCGTCATCATGAGCATATGGAAGATGGACAGGGTGGTTGGCACGTGTGGCAGTTTGGAAGAGCCCAAGGAGGGATAACGTTTTGCTTCTGGATGCTGCATTTGCCCTAGAAAGGGATAACATCTCCCTCAGAGGGGCTTGACGTCTCACCTTTTTCTTGATTAGGGATTTTACTTAGCATTTAATGTAAAAACAATATGATTTTGACATTATGGCCTTGTCGGCCTTTTTATGACCTAAAAAGTAAAATTAGGTCATTGATACACTATATATTGAGGGTTTTGACTCTCATTTTCATCATCACAATTCATTGACTCATAGTGATGTCTGATTTTTAGCGCCCTATTAGGGTTTTTGGATGAACCAAGTGATGCACACTTGTTGAAGGAAGATATTTTTGGCATTTATGGTGTTTCTCTTGAAGGAATGTGTTACAACTAGGGTTTGCATGGTTATTTCTTCATGAATTGTAAGTGTTTCTTTTGCAACATTTCTTATTGAATGGTTGTGGTTTAAATTTCTTGCATATTTCTTATAAATTTGCTGAATCAAAACCCTAGGTGACAAGCACACAAGTAGGTCCTTGTCTCATGTCCCTTGATAGAGAAACCTTCAGCCATTGAAAGAGAGGAAGAGAGCCTAGCCGTAGCTATGCTCCTTATTTCTCTTTCCCCTGTGCTAGCCATACCTTTTATAATTCAAGAGGAGGAAGACGTCCTAGGCCTAGGTTATCTATACTTGGGGCCATTTTTTTCTTTAGGGTTTGATGAAATATCCTTGTTGTAGCAACACTCTCCCCATTTAGCCTTCTAGTCTTGATTTGTGCTTCATCTGAGCTAGTCATTTGTCGGGAAGGAGGAGAGAGCACAAGGCCTTGATTTTGCAACACCGGAGTGAGCCTCTCTCCCCTAGGGTTTTGCCTTTGAGGCCCTGCTTTAGCAACACCTTGAAACTTTTCCCTCTATTCCTTTGAAATCTCGTCTCCTTCAACCTGTGCATCCTTCACTTATTGACTCCATTCTACCCTAAGGCACTGATCCCAAGACCTACAATGTTGAAGTAGAATTGGATCTAAACACTCTCAAACCTTTTGAAATTGAAACCCTAACTACACTAACCCTAGCCTAGACTAAACTACTAACCCTAAGTTGCTGACATCACCATTGAATATTTCATCTTTACTGTAGCAACGTTTTGTCTTTTGAGTAATTGAATGGTAGTTGGAGGCATTAATTGAGTTAAGAAGTTATTTGTTAGATTGAATGCTGTATCATTCTAGTATTTATTGTTGAAGTGACATTACTGCCATTACTATTTTGTAAACATCGACTTCGTCAACATTTACTTTCAAATTGATCATATTGAATATCAAATGGTCTTTAATGTATATGAAGCACTAACCAAAGTCTGCATATATCAAGTTTGTTGTTGCTTTGTTCTCGGGCAAGGATCCTACTTGGTTGTCTTTATTGGCTATAAGCCGGACTATCTGCTTTGGTGGTGATCTGTGAAGGGGGAAAGTTGTCATTGTCTGATTATCCTTTGAAGCCTCTTCAAAACCCTAGGTCACCAGAGATGTCTCCTGTGGGCCTAACCTCCCTAAAGAGAAAGAACCTACCCATCATGGTGACATTGGGTGGGATAGGTTCCTGTTACGCTAGTTTGGCCCTCTACCTTATAGCCTTTTATCCTAGCTACAAACTGTGTGATAACATTTTGGCGCCATTGCCAGGGAACACTAAGTCAATTCTCCCCAAGATGACACTTTTCGGTAAGCCTTTCCTCAGAAGCCTTATCTTACAAGATTACCTGGTGACTCCACTAGGGTGTTTTCCCTTTTCTTTGATGATTTCGAGCAAATCATCTGGAGACTCCACAAATAGCTAATGACGACCCATAGTGGGTGTCAGTATATACTTTCATCTACTACTATGACCTCCACAAATCTTGTCACCCCTGTAAGTTCTCCCAAATGGTCTCATAAAGAACTTATTGGCCCTTTAAGCTTACCTAACACCCAAGGGGGGTTACATGATTTGCCCAAGAAGGTCAAGTCCTGGATACCTAAGTTTTCAGGGGAAGATGGATCCTATGGAAACTCTCATTGGACCGAATTCTGTGATGCATTCCAGTTTCACCAATTCGGACAAGAACACCCCGATGTATTTTTAAATCTCTTTGTGAGCTCACTCACCAGAAGTGACAGAAGATGGACTAACAAACTCCCGAAAGGAAGCATCAAAACCCCTGAAGATCTTGAACAAGCCTTCAAGAAAAATTGGTGTGAAAAAGAAAGCATGGATTCCCTTTACTCTCAATATATTGATATTTGCAAAGCCTCTAGCGAGGGAATTAGGGATTTCAATGATAGGTTTAACCTTCTCCTCAAGAAGATCAGACCTAGTTTCTCAAAAGAAGCTGTCCTCCAACACTATTTTAACTCGTTGGAAGGAGCTTTGCAGTTTACTCTCAAAGATCGGTCACCCTTGACTCTAGAAGAAGCACAAGATTTTGCTTGTTATATTGAGAAGAACCTTGAATTCGAAGACTACATCCATCAAGTCAATCTCTCCTACAATAATGACCCTTGGGAATCTAGTGACGAGGATATCACCAAAGATGAACCCAAGTTCCCAGAAATTCTTGAGGTAAAACTCATGCCTCCCAAAAGGGAATGGAGCACAACTTTCTCAAACATCAACAATGTCTTAAACATCTCAAGACAACATGAACCATCTGAGGATTTGGGTATGGCCACTCATAAAAAAACTAACTTTGAAGATTGCTTGTTTGTCTTGAACACACCAATATTAGAAAATCAAGATATAAGTGAAACCAATAGGTCCGAAGAACCCAGGGTACATAGTGGAACCAATCTAAGCACTAGTATGTATTGTATCTTGCAAAGGGTTAAAAGGATTCATGAAATGTTGAAAATTTATTTTCTAACAAATAAAGACTCGGATGACCAATTACCTTTTAAGGGGCTTCCCAAACTATTACAAACCGTTCATTTTGAGCAGGATGAACAAACACCCTTTTCAATGGATCCATACTTGTTTCAAGATTGCCCCACTTTTCCCTTGACAAAAGAAGACACAGATTGGGGTGATTATCTCGACGGTGCCTCTAATATCTCTGAATATTCAGATGAAGATGGCTATCCAGTACAAAGAGTAATTAATATCGTTGAGTGGAATGAAGATGTTTTCAAAGACATAGAAGTTCCAAGCACCGATATTGTGAATGAAAACCCTTGGTGTTTTCAATGCAGTGAAGCACATTGGGAACATGAGTGTCCTTACAGTAATGGTGGCCATCAACAAGTGAACAATATAGACCACATCATAGAAGGCCCTCAAATAAATATCACCACTGAAGAGCATCAAGAGGCCATAAAAGAAGCAGCCAGGTCAGCCAGAATGGCGGTAATAAACAAACTAGACCAGGAATCAAAAGAAAAGCTAAAGAAACAAGATTTCTAGGTGTATAGAAGAAATAAGTTGAACCAACCTGCCACCGACCAAACAAAAAACCCACCTTTGGATGCAATATTTCCTAAAACATCCAAGACTGAAAGGGTTAACGTAAAATTTGACCTTGAAGGGGCATTATCCAAGATGCTTGTAACCATCCCTTTGAGAGAAGTCATCAAGGTACCATATGTCAAAGAGTGATTTGACAACTTTTTCCAAGGATCAGATGGACCATTGAAAGATGGAACTATTGGTCATATCCAAAATGTACCTGTGACTACAACTTATGTGCAAGAGCCAAGTGATTCCATCAAAGATGACAAAGCACGTGAAAAAACTAGACAAACTCCTCATAAATATTCTCCAGAAGATACACCTTTTGCAAAGGAGGAAAATTCTAATCAGATTAAATGGATCAAGAAAGAGGAATACCAACAACTCCTGGATGAGTTCAAAGGCCAGGAATCCGAGACTGCAAAAATACTAAAGAAGGTGGAAGATGATGTATGGATGCATCCTTTGCAGTAGGAACTCTTTATAGAAGAATCCCACCCACCTCCCTCTACACAATACACCAGGGTTGTTCAGAGAACGACCAATTTCAAAATCAGAGAGTACAAGGAGGGGGACGTAGTATGGATGTGGGATGCCAATAACGTGAAGCCTACTAATATCAAAGGAAACAATCATTTTTGGCTTGGCCCTTTTAAGGTTGGAAGAAAGTCAGTTAATGACTCTTATTAACTGTCTACATTGGAGGGACGAAGGCGCACAATGCCCCTCAGCGGGAACCTCCTCAAACCCCACCAGGATGGGGTAATGTGACTTCACAGGTAAGTACATGTAAGTAAAGGTAGGGATTTTGTATTCGTGTATTATACCATTTGCATTTCATGTTAGTTTGCTTTCACATTTGCATTATTGATTGTTTTATTTCAGTCTATATATATCTATATGTATGGTGGGGTGGCATTATCGCCCCAATTTTGTTACTGATACTCCTATCGAGATTGAGCAGGTATGTAGGTTATTCCAGATATGCTGAGGTTCTCACGCGCTCTATGGTGAGCACATGTCCCCGAGTTGGAGCCAGATGTTATCCCCACTTTTTAGGGATAACTAGGCGATCATGTCTCGAGGCCCACAGGTCCTAGACATGCAGTACCGAGAGCATGATTGACCTAAGCATGGCCCTGGAGGCCCCGCATTTTCTTCATTCATCATCTTTTGTCTTGTCAGCAACAACAACATCCATCACCATTGGCTTGATCCTGTATCAGAAGAGGTTCTTGCTCCATGAGGTAATCAGTCCAGGTATCATGGTATGTGTCACTTTTGATCATTGAAACCTTTGAATATATGCATTTGATTCCTTTTATCTCTAACAACTTCTTGGATATTACATTAGCCCACTTGACCATGCTTGGGGAAATTGACAGGGTGCCCTAGGAAGCCTATGCCCATAGGAATTGGTTTTCCACTGGGGGAATTTATGAAAAGCCATCGTCCGCTCCTATCATAGCACCACTACTTCATCTTATCTCCCGCTCATTTATCCCATTCCCCTTGTCCGGGTATCAATTGAACTATTTGCAGGGTTGCATCTTATCTCATGGGAAGAAGGGGCTAAAGGCCCATAAGGTAAAAGAAGCTGGTAAAAGACAAAAGCCTAGAAATAAAACCTCGAGATGTTTCACCCAGGGATCCTCGAGAAGGTAGTAAATGTTGGATTACTGAGAGGGGGGGGGGTGAATCAGTAATAGCGTAATTAAAATTCTTTTTCTTCAAATGTTATATCAATGTAGAATTATTATCCAATAATGAGCAGTAAGAAATAAACAATCACACATATACACAATACACCAATGTTTTACGTGGAAACCCAAATCGGGAGAAAACCACAAAATGTTTTTTCTTATATGTCTTGAAGAATTACATTCATTGGAAGCACCAACTTCCTTTGTTATCCAGCTGCAACTGGAAGGAGGCTGCAACCCCCTAGTTTCTCAGGCTACAACCTGAGGGAAGCTCCAACTCCCAATTCTCTGGCTACAACCAAAAGGAGTCTACAATCCCCAATGTTCTCCAGCTACAACCGGAAGGTGGCTGCAACCACCTGTCCTTGCCCCGTCCTGCCACCTTGAAGTAGAAGTAGAATGATGGAACCACTGTCACACTATCACTGTGAGATATACCGCTGTAAACCTGTACCAATAAATATGAACCATGCATCAACCATGTATCAACCTGTACCTCAACCTGTAATCAACCTGTACCATAAACAAGTGCATCAACCATGCACCAACCTGTAATCAACCTGTACCATAAATAAGTGCATCCAACCATGTACCAAGTATGTACCAATCATGTGTCAACTACTCATCAACTATGACTCATAAATATGTACCAACATCATCAACTATACACCTCATGTATGTGCCAACTCATCAACTGTTAGAAAAACAGGAACGCGGAGCAATAAAATAAAACAAATGCAGAAACAAAACACAAAAGACACACAATACAAGAGAGACACATATTTACGTGGTTCACCCAGTGTGGGCTACGTCCACGAGAGAAATTGCCAGGTCCTTCGTTTATTATTATCCAGCAAATGAAGGGATACAACCTACAACAAAACCCGCTGTAACTTCCTCTTCTTTCTCTCACAGTCTCCTCTCTCAGAATACAACATTCACCATCATCCATAGCCGCAATACATTTCCCTCATAAAAGAGGGTTGCCTTCTAGGGAAAAAAACCATAACATAATCTCTACCGTTAGATCTGCGACCTTATAATGAACGGTCCAGATTTACAATGAAATTACAATATAC
>ML808047.1:18142-30515 GCA_009831015.1 Picea engelmannii
CACAAAGCGTTTTCCCGTGAGGGCTTTCACCATAAGGGGACCACTTTGGAGTTCATCCATATTTACTTCTTATCAACCATGAAAAAAAAATAATGAGTCATATTTACATCAAACAATATTGGGTCCATTACCCAAACCTTTGTTCTACGAGGCTTTATTCAAGGGTTGACATCAATGACAACCAACCTTAATCAACAGTAAAAAGCCTCTTAGCAAGAAACGAGAGGGACCCGGAAAATAACAAAAAAAGACCTAGTCAGAGGATAGGGGGTTTCATCACAAGCGAGCCTATTAGGTCCATGGGTACCTAACAGTATGAAATTTCCACCATCTGGTTACCACACCAGGGTAGTGACCTTTGGTTGCATGGCCAAGGGAAAGGGGGTCTCATCACGAGCTAACCTTCTCATCTCTTTGAAAGTACTTGTGGGTAACGCTGTCAACTCTGGTCACCATGCCAAGGTAGTGTCCCCTGGTTAGTTCTTGAATGAAAAGAAAAAGAAGAAGAAAATAAAATAAAAGAATAAAGAAAGAAAAGAATAAAGGAAAGAATGGGCTTGGAAAAAATGCATCCATGACAGGTACAACTCACCTTTTACAAAGGCACCCACAGGTAACATTTATGCATCCTTAGCCCTCACTACACCCACATGTTTGGACATCCCCTCTAGTCCTTTGAAATCTCGTCTCCTTCAACCTGTGCGTCCTTCACTTATTGACTCCATTTTACCCTAAGGCATTGATCCCAAGACCTCCAACATTGAAGTAGAATTGGATCTAAACACTCTCAAACCTTTTGAAATTGAAACCCTAACTACACTAACCCTATCCTAGACTAACCTACTAAGCCTAAGTTGCTGACGTCATCATTGAATATTTCATCTTTATTGCAACAACGTTTTGTCTTTTGAGTAATTGAATGGTAGTTGGAGGCATTAATTGAGTTAAGAAGTTATTTGTTATATGGAATGTTGTATCATTCTAGTATTTATTGACGAAGTGACATTACTGCCATTACTATTTTGTAAACATTGACTTCGTCAACATTTACTTTTAAATTGCTCATATTGAATATCAGATAGTATTTAATGTATATGAAGCACTAAACAAATCCTGCATATATCAAGTTTGTTGTTGCTTTGTTCTCGAGCATGGATCCTACTTGGTTGTCTTTATTGGCTATAAGACAAACTATTTGCTTTGGTGGTGATCTGTGAAGGGGAAAGTTGTCATTGTTTGATTATCCTTTGAAGCCTCTTCAAAACCCCAGGTCATCGGGGACATCTCCCCTGGTCCTAGCCTCCCTAAAGAGAAAGAACCTACCCATCGTGGTGACATTGGGTGGGATAGGTTCTTGTTACGCTAGTTTGGCCCTCTACCTTATAGCCTTTTATCCTAGCTACAAAATATGCGATAACATGCCTCAGGAAGAAGAAGGATTCATAAGAGTACCTCATTTCAGAAGATCTTCAACTCCCAAGTATCAAAATATTTTTTTTGGTTTATGTTATGCATGTAATAATTTTGGACATAAAGCTATGAATTGCAGAGCTAACAATAGGAACATAAACAACTTTGAAATTCATACACAAAATGGTTATCCAAGAAGGCCTAGTGAAACACAGAGAATAAGTTACAACGGGTTTGGATATTTGAGCACTGAAGTGGAATGCTACAAATGTAACAACTTTGGAAACATGGCCAAAGATTGTAGAATGACAACCCCTCCTAGAGAAACACAACAGAACAACTACAGTCATAGATAGGAACCTCGGAAAAGGACATGGATAAGAAAGCAGAATCAATATAACAATGAAGAATGCACACTCACTCTACAAGCTAAGCAGAAGAAACGTGGTTGGTATGTTGACATTGGCTTTTCAAAACACATGACAGGTGATAGAGACAAATTTATTACATTAAGAAAGGAAAGAGATGGATCAGTCTCCTTTGGAAATGATGATTCAATTGAAATCATTGGAAAAGGCATAGTTAGAATTGGGAACAAGAACACCAAGGCAAAAAATGTTATACTAGTAGAATATATGGAACATAATCTTCTAAGTGTGAGTCAGACAAAGATCATAAAGTTACTTTCGATTCACAAATGTGTGAGATAAGAAAAGAAGGTTCAGGAAAATTGATTACAACAACTGCGAGAACTTCAAGCAACATATATATATTAAGTGAAATTGGAAATGAAAAGTGTTTCCTAGGAAAGGAAGATGAAAGTTAGATATGGCACAAAAGAATGTGTCACATACATTTTGATAACCTTGTCAAAGTCAACAAAAGGGAAGTAGTTATATAAATGCCCCAGATCACGAAACCAACCAACACTTTATGCAAGCATTGTCAACAAGGAAAGAAAGCAAAGACCATGTTTAAATCAAAAGAATATTCAACGACAAGACCACTAGAAATTGTGCATACTGATCTAGTTGGACCAACTACAACAAAGGGCTTAAAAGGTGAGAAATACTTTATGTTATTAGTTGATGATTATACAAGAATGACTGCAGTTTTCTTTCTCAGGAATAAGTCAGAAGCTTTTGAAAACTTCAAGGTCTACAAGGAAATGGATTCAAAAATCAAATGCCTGAGATCTGATAATGGAGGAGTGTTCACTTCAAAGGAGTTTATTAACTATTGTAGCAGATATGGAATAAAAAGGCAATTCGTTGTTTCTAGAACACCTCGGCAGAATGGAGTTGTTGAAAGAAAGAACATGACGATACAAAAAATGGCACGAACAATGCTAATGGATTCCAAATTGACAGATATATTTTGGACACATGAAGTGCATACAACATTTCACATTCAAAACAGAGTAATTCTCAGAAACATCACTGACAAAACTCCCTACGAGCTATGGAAATGAAGACCAACAAATGTGAAGCACTTCATAGTTTTTGGAAGCAAATGCTACATCAAAAGAGAAGATGGCAGAATGGGAAAGTATTACTCTCATGTGGAAAAATGAGTACTCATTGGTTACTCAAGTACAAGGAAATAATACAAGTGTTACAACCTGAGATTGAACAAAGTTGTGGAAAGCATCAACGTAAAAATTGATGAAACAAGTAGACAAGAATTAAAGGAAGAAGAAAATGAATCAATGGAACAACTTTACGAAGAAGAAGCAGAAGATGAAAAATAAGTAGAAGGGGAAGATGAAGAGGATCCGACAGAAGCATAAGAGAAAGTTCAACAAGTGCATCAAAAGACACCTAGCAGATGAGTACAAAAGAATCATCCTTCAAATCATATTATCAGAAACAAAGATGCAGGAGTTGAGACTAGAAGAAGAATCTGTTCACCAGAACAAACGCACCTAGCACTCTCATCTACAATTGAACCGACATGTTTTTAAGAGGCCTACAAGGATGAATTTTGCAATAAGGCCATGGATGAAGAATATGATCAAATAGAGAAAAATGACACTTGGGAATTGGTTCCAAGACCAAAGGATAAGAATGTGATCGACACAAAGTGGGTATACAAGAATAAACTGAATGAAGATGGACACGTTACAAGGAACAAAGCTAGATTGGTATGTAAAGGATATGCACAAGTTGAAGGAATCGAATTTGAAGAGACATTTTCCCCAGTTTCCATAATGGAAGCAATCCAATTGCTTTTATCTTATGCATGCTCCAAAAATATTAAAGTGTATCAGATGGACGTAAAATCAACTTTTCTAAATGAGGAACTTGAAGAAGAAGTCTACATTGAACAACCAGAAAGATTTCAGTTGTCAGAGAATGTAGATTATGTGCGCAAATTAAAAAAGACCTTGTATGGTCTAAAACAAGCTCACATAGCATGGTACTCTAGACTAGATAAATGTCTACAATAGGTAGGGTTTAGAAAAGGAAGTGCAGACAACAACCTCTACATCAAGAAATTTTCAAAGGACATGCATAATGAATTTGAAATGTTATTTCTTGGAGAACTATCCGTCTTTCTGGGTCTTCAGATACGTCAAAGCAACCAAAGAATTTTTATTTCTCAAACCAAGTATATAAGAGAAATGCTAAAGAGGTTTGGAATGGAAGATTGCAAACCAGTTATCACTCCCATGCAAACCAATTGCAAGTTGAGCAAAGATGATGATTCAAAGTCTATAGATCAGAGGCAATACATGTCAATGATTGGTATCCTACTATATGTGAAAACATCCAGACCATATGTAATGCAAGAAATTGGACATGTGGCATGATTTCAAGAAGAAACAAAGGAATCGCATGTATTAGCAATAAAGAGTATTTTCAGATATCTCAAAGGGATGGAAGATTTTGGATTATGGTATCCAAAAGGAAAGGATCTATCACTTATTGCCTACATAGATGTAGATTGGGAAGGTTGCATTGATGACTGATGAAGCACCACTGGAGCAATGTTCTACTTGGGTGAGTGTTTAGTAACATGGCTAAGCAAGAAACAATCATCAGTATCTTTATCTACAACCGAGGTAGAGTATATTGCAACAACAACATGTTGTACACATGTTCTATGGATGAAACAAACTATGAAAGATATACAGGTTGAGTAAGATGATCCCATTCCAATCTATTGTGATAATACAAGCACCATCAATATCTCAAAGAACCCGGTGATTCACTCCAAGACGAAGCAAATTCCAATCAAGTATCACTTTCTACGAGAACATGTTGCAGAAAAGAACATCAGAGTTGAATATGTGGGAACAAAAGAACACGTGGAAGACATATTTACAAAACCTATTCTGCGGGAAGCCTCTGAGTATCTTTTCCAGAGACTCTGAGTTATTTCTACTCATAAATGAATGCTTTTGAATTCTTATCTTATATGTATTAGATGTACACGAGGAAGCACCATAAAGAGGACAGTTTAGGTTGGGAGATCAGAAGAGTCAATTAGGGGGAGCAGACCTGAATGGAAAGATACATTTTCCATTGATAACAAAGGGGGAGAGATTTAACAAATGCAGAGGACAAATGCATGGTTCTAGGGGAAGCATTGGTCACAGAGATGCATGCATGGTTCTAGAGGGAGCATGAGTGATACGATTTCAATATTTCATCAGAGTGTTTCCATCAATGCCAAAGTTGGAGATTGTTGATTAATTGGGTTGGTTGTCATTGATGTCAACCCTTGAAGAAAGTCTGGTAGCAAATTCCGGTAGCACAAAGGTTTGGGTAATGGACCCAAGTTTGTTTGATGTATAATGGTATGAGTTTTGATATATTTGCAGGTAAGACTATTCTAGATGGATATTACATGTCATGCCATTTCTGGTGGTATGTGGAACGTCACATAACTCCTCACGGTTTGAGAGTTATGGGATTACGAAGTTGGAGGACCCTCATATGTTGGATTGAAGCCCCAAAAGGTCAAATAAGTCAAAGTGCTTGCAAAGAAGAAATTATTTAAATAATAAAGTGAAGTGACAAAGTCAAAGAGGATTATTTAAATAATAAAGTGAAGTGACAAAGTCAAGGAGGATTATTTAAATAATAAAGTAAATGGAGAACTTTCTAATTATGGAAAGTGGTTATAAGAAGGTTAACCCTAAAATGAGGAAAATGGGTTAAGTAGTCAAGTGGCAATTGGATATATTGACAAGTGGAAAATTGGACAAAGTTGGACATACGTGACTATGTGGACAAAGTGGCTATGTGGACAAAGTGGTCTAGAAGATGCTTCTGAGGAAGCTACATGAAAGTATAGATAAGAGGCAAGGCTCTCTCATTTCAATCACACTTGAGAATATTTAATATATATACAGGTGAATGAGGTAACCAATGGATATCTAAGCTGAATTTCAGAGGGAAGGTGAAGTAAAGAAGGCCAAAATTCAAAGGAGGATAAATTCTTTTGATGATGCTTTCTAAGGTATGTTATTTATAGGTCATCTCACCATTTTTACAATAACGTTTTTTCTAGAATGATTAAGACCATGAAATTGGGAGGCCATTGAGGAAACATATCCAAGTAGCTGTGGTATGGATTTCATCTTGTGGGCCATTGTATTTTTGGAGTTACAATCCGTGGAAAATAGGGTTTGTGGCTAGTCCTGAAACTAGTCTAAAACATGTGTTTTGGGTAAAAACATCATAACTTCTTCATAACATATCCAAATTCAGTAAGACCAAATGTGTTGGTTACAGTATAGTCTATAGTATTATGTGTACAATTTTTAGATCCATACAACGAATATTCCATGCAGGGCATTCTCTACAAATTCGCTCTCTATAATAAGCCAAAATTCAACAAGGTATGCCATTTTTTTCTATAACTCCTTTTCTGAGAGGTTCCAAGTAGTGACACCTAGAGGAATTGCATAAAACACACTGAAGAACATTGTGGACTATTTTCATATCTTTGTTCATTACAGATACATAGTTATGATTATTTCAAGTTAGGGTTGCTAACTAATCCAAAACTAGTCACGTGAGGCTAAAGTAAAGTTTGATGAAAATGCTAGTCTCTTGTTGTTAAAGTTAAGGAAGGTTTGCAGGTATGTGATCATATACACCAGGTCTATTACAGAGTTACAAATCATATTTGGATGATGAAATTGATGAGGGATTTTGGTTGAGGTTGAGGTACAGGTTGGTGCATGGTTGATGCACTTGTTTATGGTACAGGTTGATTACAGGTTGAGGTACAAGTTGATTCATGGTTGATTCATGGTTCAGGTTATTGGTACATGTTGTTTGGTGCAGGTTTATTGGTACAAGTTTACATAAGTATATATCACAGTGATAGTGTGACAGTGGTTCCATCATTCTACTTATACGTCAGTGCAGTTGGACAGGGAAAGGACAGGTGGTTGTAGCCACCTTCCAGTTGTAGCTGGAGAACATAGGGGGTTTTATCCTCCTTTTGGTTGTAGCCATAAAATTGGGGAGTTGGAGCTTCCCTTAGTTTGTAGCCTGAGAAACTAGGGGGTTTGAGCCTCCTTCTAGTTGCAGCTGGAAAACAAAGGAAGTTGGTGCTTCCAATGAATATAATTCTTCAAGACATATAATAAAAAACCTTCCATGGTTTTCTCCCGCTTTGGGTTTCCATGTAAAAACACTGGTGTACTGTGTATGTTTATGATTGTTCATTTGTTCATTGTTTATTTACTCTGCAAATATTGGATGATAATGATACATTGATATAACACTTGCATTATATGGTTAAAAAGGATTAGATTGCTATATTACTGATTCACCCCCCTCTAAGTAATCCAACAATGTCCTTGCAATGGGCTAAGACATGAGGAATATTGATTTCAGGAATTTGATCGAGCTTCTTAATGAAACACTAGTGCATATGGAGGGAAGAGGGTTTTCCCAATGAACCAATTAGCTACCTAAATGCCTCAACATTGGTTTCAAATTCATGTAGAGGGTATGGATCCCCTCCTGACATTGTTGCAGGCCTATCGGCCTCAAAAGGATCAACACCAAAAAGCTAGGGTTTAGCAGAGCTAAAAATCTCTCCTTGTTAGTAGTAAGTTACCAACTTAATGATAAATCTTATTCTCCTTGTTTGTTACTATAATAAATGTATGAAGTATTATGAATTACAAGAATGAATAAAATTCATTGAACTAAAAAAAAAAAAACATGTTAAGTACCCAATATGATATTTTGTTCTTAATTATAACTTTGTGGTGCATTCTATTGTTTACTGTATTTGCTCTTCTTACTTGTAACTATAATCAACAAATGAAATGTTATGAATCATGACAATGAATACAAATTAAAAGAAACAAGATAAACAAGAAGACAAGTTAAGTCCCTCACATCATATTGTGTTTTGATTGTGGGTTTTCCATCTCCAACATTTTGTGCACATTGTCTTGATTAATGTCTTTGTTCTTATATTTCCCTATAACAATCATCCAAAAATGATATGAAACGTGATTATTAAATAAATTTTAAAACAACAAGACAATTTAAGTACCTCATATGGTATCTTCTTCTCCTTATTGTATTTTGATCTTCAATCTTTCTTCAACATTATGCACACTATATAGATTATTTCTTTGTTACGCATTGTCATCATTCTATGATTTATAGTTCCATCATTAGTTACTGTAGTAAACAACTTGTCAATTGAGAATTCTTAAAAACATAGAATCCAAAGAATTACTAGTGAAACAACAAAACACATACAATACTTGAATTTTCCAACAAGTTATTGGATCTCGAGTTTGACAATTGAAAGTATTTGTCATAATTTTGTTGGAATATTCACCAATACTAAGAGGGGGGGGGGGGTGAATCAATATTGATCACTTTTTACCAATTTTAATCAGAACATGTAATCTTCAACTTATCAATCAATTTATCACTTATGATTGCATTCAATATATCATTAACAATGCCATTCAACAATGCATAACACATAACCATAAATATATAGTGCACCTATATTTTACGTGGAAACCCAATGGGAGAAACCACATAATTCTTTCTTATATATCAAAAGTGTTAGGGACCTAACCCCTCACATAGGTAGAATAATATATTCTAATGTAATAAAGGTCAATATTAATAAGGCATAACAATAATGCCTAACTATTCATGATCATTCCATTCCCCTTGTCCCAGGAATCCTTCCTCCCAATATCCGTCCCGATCGTCACCCCTTTTCCCAAAAGAATGAAATTGAGAAAATGGTTCAAGAACTTCTTAACACAAGTGTTATCCACCCTAGTACAAGCCCCTACTCTTCTCCTGTGGTCATGGTCATGAAGAAATAAGGTTCTTGGCACATGTGTCCTGACTTCCGCACCCTCAACAAACTCACCATTAAAGACAAATTTCCCATTCCTGTCACTGATGACCTCTTGGATGAATTGAGTGGCACCCAGTTCTTTACTAAACTTGATCTTTTTTCTGGCTACCACCAGATCTGTATGAAAGAGGAAAACATTCCTAATACTACCTTTAGAAGTCATGAGGGCCACTATGAGATTTTGGTCATGCCCTTTGGCTTGTGTAATGCTCCCTCCACTTTCTAGAGCCTCATGAATCATGTCTTCTCCTTTTCTCCGTCATTTTGTCTTAGTTTTATTTGATTATATCCTCATCTATAGAAAAACATGGACATACCATCTTGCTCATGTGGATCAAGTTCTCCATCTACTCTCTCAACACCAAATTTTCCCAAAACAATATAAATGTTCTTTTGGCGCCTAAAAAGTCGAGTACTTGGGTCATCTTGTTGGAAAGGATGACGTCATGGTGGATCCTAAAATAATTGAATCTATGCAATACTGGCCTCAGCCAAATACTCTCAAAATCTTATGTATGACTATCCCAGATTAAGGGATTAGGGTTTTGGTATCTACAGAATACCTAAAAGCATTGTATATATTGTATGGTGAATGGTGAAATTCGATATAATGAATAGAAGAAAGGTTTTCATCGGTTGAGGGTTTTTGGTATAAATCTTTGTGTACTATGTGAATGAACCATCGATTAATTTATGTTTTACTTAAGAATCTATGTGCATTGCTTCACTTCACAGGTTTAAAACTTTTAGGAAACATATTTGAGGTGTTTTGCATCAGAAAATAAAAATCAGTGGGCTCAATGGTTATCACTAGCTGAATGGTGGTACAACACTTCATACCATACACCTAATCACATGACTCCTTTTGAAGTGGTATATGGCCAAAATCCACCTTCATTTCTCTCATATTTACCAGGTGTCTTGAAGGTCCAGGTGGTTGACCAAACTCCTACAGTTCGAGAGGCTATTCTCCATACCCTCAAAGAGAATTTGGTCATGGCACATAATCACATGAAGCAACAATCAGATCAAGGTCGCTCTAAATGTCAATTTGCAGAAGGGGATCATGTCTTTCTTCAACTACAACCTTACAAGAAAAAATCCTTCAAGGATGACCATTGTCCGAAACTGGCACCCAAATTTTATGGTCCTTATACCATTCTCAAGCGTGTGGGACAGGTGGCCTATCATTTATCTTTGCCCAGTCATTCTAAGATACATCCTGTTTTTCATGTTTCCTGCTTAAAGAAGGTGATTGGAACTAAGTGCCAAACTCAAACCAACCTTCTGGAGTTGGATGAAGAAGGCTCCATTTGGCTACAACCACAAGTAGTTTTGGACCAGCGTGAGCATCGCCTATAGTAACGAACCATCAAGGAAGTGTTACTATAGTGGAAATATAAAACCCCAACAGATGCCACTTGGAAAATGACTACCATTATGTCACAATTTCCACATCTCAAGCCTTGAGGACAAGGTTTTTTTTAAGGGGGAGGACATGTTAGGGACCTAACCCCTCACACAGGTAGAATAATATATTCTGATGTAATAAAGGTCAATATTAATAAGGACTATAAATAAGGAAGAATAAGTCGAATGTAAGAAGACCTAATAGAAGCTTCCGCTTCAGAAGGATCGTCCTCTAGATGGTTCTTTTGATAGACATATTTAGTATAAATAGGAGTCGAGGGTATGATAACTTTTGTCTTGGATATTATTGTAACAGAGCTCTGCTCTGCTGGAGGTTTCCCCCTCGAAGAGGCAAGTGAACATTTCTCTCAGTAATCTAAGTGTTCTTTCTGGTGTTATTCTAGTATCATTTTGGTATTAGTGTGGTGTGTTCTGGTTATATTGTTTATCATCTTCCATTTCTATCATTTTATTTCTGTTCTGCATACTTTTTATATCTGGAATATTACAAAAATATTACATTCATAGGAAGCACCAAATTCCAAATTCTCCAACACCAACTCGAAGGAGGATCCAACCCCTTGTTTATAGGCTCCAACCTGAAGGAAGCAACAACTCCTTGAATTCTCCAGCTCCAACTAGAAGGAGGCTCCAACCCCCTAATTTAAAGGCTCCAACTTGAAGGAAGCTCCAACTCCCTATATTCTCCAGCTCCAACTGGAAGGTGGATCCAACCCCCTTGTTTACAAGCACCAACCTAAAGGAGACTTTGATATACTTCCGTGCACCACCCTGTCGACCTGAAATATAAATGGAGACTCAACCTGTCACCGAAACTATCACTGATAATCAGCCTATCATGACCACTGTCACTGATGATCAACCTGTGACTGTCACCAATAATCAACTTGTCACTAATACTTATACATCATCATCATCAAGCTAGACTCAACCTGTCACTGTAATTGTCATTGATACTGAAACTTCATCATCTAGCTAGATGCAACCTGTTACTGTAATTGTCATTGATACTGAAACATCATCATCATCAAGCCAGACTCAACCTGTCACTGTAACTGTCACTAATATTAAAACCTCATCATCACCAAAACCATATACACTCACATAAATCATATTCCAAGATCACCAAGAACATCTCTCAAAACATATACCTGACATCACCAAGATATGCATCAAATCATGTACCAATATATATGAGACATAACATCCATAAAACATGTACCAAAGATATGCCTCAAGCATGTTCCAACATCAAGATGTGCATCCAACCATATACCTTATACATGTGCCAAATATATGCCTCAAACATGTACCAAAACATCCAACATATACCTCAAAAAATATACCAACACATTCCTCAAACCATATACCAAAGTGTCAAATATATACCTCAACCATGTGCCAAAACATCACTTCTTAAGTTTATCTGAAACACTTGTTTGGTACTAGTTTTTGTATTAGTCACAAACCTTGAATTCCAACAAATATAAATCTGTACCTGTAATGAATAAAGGTCTGAAACTTGTACCCAATATTCTTCAATATATTCTCTAACATTCCTCCAATTTTCACTCCTTGAATCATCCCTGAAAATGAGTTATAGAGAAAATGACAGACCTTGTTGAATTTTGTCCTATTATGGAGAGCAAACTTGTACTACATGCCACACACTCAATATTTGATATATGATTTTGAAACTCACAAAAAATATAATAAAGACTATACTTGTTCCAATTCAATTTGTCTCATAGAATTTGGATCCTCTATGAAGAATTTATAGCTGTTTTACCCAGAACACCTGTTTAAGACTAGTTACAAGACTAGTCAAAAACCCTATATTCCACAAATTATTTACAAAATTAAAATGACCCATAAGATAAAATGTTTACCACAAGTATATTGATATTTCTTCTCAAAATCATCCAAGTTTCACTATCTCAATCATTCTAGAAAAAAAAATTATAGCGAAAATGGTAAGATGACCTTTAAATAACATACCTTAGAACACATCATCACAAGAATTCATATTCCCTTGGAATTTATCCCTTCTTCACTTCATCTTCCCTCTTGAATTATCCTCATATATCCTTGGTTACCTCAGATAAAAATCACTTGATTTGATGTCACAAATGAACTCCTAGGTGCCTTATTTATACTAGATCTG
>ML808047.1:30715-44252 GCA_009831015.1 Picea engelmannii
AATCACCCGGGGATCGCACCCGGCCTGAGCCACACCAACCCTTAACATGGTTGGATTTTTTGTCCCCGCAGGTTTCGAACCGGTGACTTTAACAACACGGAGTGGCTTAACAACACACTCCGTCACCGACTGTCCTACACCTCTGGGACGGTGTAGATTACCGATTATTTAGGCTAGAAATAGGGTTTAGGTAAGGGTTCCCACTATCCCCCCTCCTATTCCTTCTAATTGTAGAAGGCCTAAGCAAATCCTTAAAGGAGGCCATTAGAAATGGTAGTTTTAAAGGAATAAATGTTGGAAATTCCTATTGTGTCACACACCTGCTCTTTGTTGATGACATACTCATATTATATGAAAGATACATAAGAGTGGTATAAAAGCTCAAAGAAATCATTGATCTCTTCTGCATGGCCACAAGTGTGAAGATAAATGTGGCCAAATTGACGATATCCTTTTGGGGCATTGTTGAGAGGGAAACAATCATTATCACCCCATCATTTCCATGCAATGTGGTTGAGATAGATGTTGGATTACTTAGGATTTTCATTAAAATCTAATTTGTATAAAAAATGTGATTGGTAGTGGTTGATAGCTAAGGCAGACAAACATCTAAATACTTGGTGTAATTGATGGCTACTGAGAGGAGGTCCTTCGATATTGGTAAAAGTAGTTCTTTAATCTATTCCAATATACTATATGCCACTCACATGGATCCCCAAAGGAGTATTGGCAAAGATCAAGAAATTATGCTATAGGTTCATTTAGTCAAGAAAGATAGGGGAAAAAGGAATGGTGCTAGTCTCTTGGAAAAACATAGCATTACCAAAAGTACAAGGATGATGGGGTCAAAGAACATATTTCTATTTTCTAAAAGATTAAAGACAAAGAATGTATGGCGATTGGTTCAAGGTTCTATGCTATGGGCTTGTTGATCTCAAAAACTATCTTTCAGTATTAAGGTGAACCTCATGAGGATATGAATCCCCCTACATTTTTAGAGAGGTGGCACTCCTTTTGTTCTTATATTTCCAAGAAAATAAAATGAAACAAAACAAAATCTGAGGACTAGACTTAAATATTTACATTCAAGAAAAACAAAACCTGATATTTTGGGACCAGGTGTTTTAAAAGAAACTCATATGTACAAAATTTACAATGTGAATAGATAAGGTGCATACGTAATATAAAGGACTGATATATCCATCACAACATTAATCATAACATTTAACGATACCACAAATAGAGAGAAAAAAAATGGACCACAAATAAAAGAGAGTTTTAAATTATCATTCCATATAGCACAAAAAATATTATGATAGATAACACATTTGGTAACTCAAGCTTCTGATCAAATTCTTTGAGAATAAAGTAATGTAATATCCCCATTAGCTCTCTTGGAGTCTCAAAAATAATAATGAGTCTTTAAATACAAAGGTAAATGTCTTTAAAGAAAATAAATTCATTCTCCCTTCGAAGAGGACTGGGATTGGGCTCCCACAGACCATAAAATGAAAAGACCTGGAAGATAAGAGAAGCACAACCAAGAATCAACCTAAATCCCACATAATACTGAGAAGAGAAAGGAAAGATGACAAATGATTGTAGCAGAAATGGACAGAAGAAAAACTGAAAGGGAAGAGTTTATGTTCAACTCATTGTGATGGAGAAATATCGTAACCTTCATTTTGTTGCAGTTGGCTCCTTTATAGGTACATGCTGTGGTTGAGGTGGCATAACTTCTCTAACTGTTTCTTGATTTTCTGGTTCAGTAATTTCAATTAATGCCTTTTCCAACCATTCCTCAATGTACTCTCTTAAAGGTGCCACAATAATTTCATTTTTATTTTTAATCTCAAATAACTGACTTTCAAATTCCCCCAGATCTAGTTTTGATTGATCCAATGTGTCATCCACTTCATCATTTCCGTTGATATACCAAACTGACCATTTTTCAACTTCATCTTCAGAAATTTTTATGGTTTTGGTAAATTCGTTAGCCCAAGAAACTTTTAGTGCTTTAAGTTGTCCCATTAAATATTCTTTGGTTAAAATCATGGTATCCATCAATAAATTGGGACCATATAATTCCTGGGTAAGACTATCAAGTTTAAGAAATAAATCACTCTTTTTATTCCTTAGGGACTCGGTTTCATTTATCCTTTATCTTAATTCTCCTTAACCAACATGCATTGATATCCTTCATATGGTAAGGTCAAGGAAGTTCTTTTTTCCTTTCTCCAGAATTCATTTAAACTTGAGACTTTAGCTGAAAATGTGTTCACAACTTCCTTGAAAAATCCTTCATCATTTTTCAAATATTTCTGCAAATATTCTTTGAAATTATCGATTCTGGAGGAAAAGCTAGCAATACTTTGGGCAAGCTCCCAAATTTCTTGAATTATATCAACCCTTTTTTTTATGGCATCACCAACATATTTTGTTTCAACTTGTAATAAACTTGATGATCCTTTGTATTTCGTACTGCTTTCAGGGATCTTCTCTAATTCAAGTATAGGTTGAATATAATTCAAAGGTTTTGGAAGCAATGGCCCTGGTACCAAAGAAAATTATAATTATTTTACTCTTTTCTTTAATTCCAAATTCTCTCTTTCCATTTTGTCAATTGACTGTATTAATTCATCTCCGGTAGATCCATGAAAGTTTGCAATTTTAGATGGTGCTACTCCATCTAAGTCAATTGAATATTTCCATCATTATGATGACTTCTTATTCTTGGTATTAACTTATTCTAACAACAACTTTTTGGTTTCACGATTGTATGTCGCGTGGTGCAGAGTGACAGATTCCTCTTCAAATATTTCAGGATCCTAGGTCATCATAGCATCAACAATTTATCTTGTCTCTAACAACCTTTACGTAGAACATGCAAGTTCTTCAATGAGCTCGTCCATGTCCATTACAAGAGGAATTTCTTGGACTTCTAATGTGTTTATTTCGATTGATGATATATTTCTTTTTCTTTTTACAGGAGTGTATGTAATATGTGTTTTCTCAAGGCTTCTCCTTGGTGGGTTTTTATCTCAACCATCATCTGAGTCTCCAACTAATGTTTTTCTAGTATCCATTCCACCGGTTCTGCTCTTCATTCTTGATGGAATGCTTCTTTGAGACGTTGTTGGTGATTTTGGGTTTTGATTTTTTGTTCTCTTCCATGTTGTCTATGTCCTTAATTTGTACTAATTACTTCTCCTATATCGTTTGAATTTTGGTAGGCCGCTAGTTCCTGGAGATCCAATTTATCTCCACCACCTTCTTGAAACTGTTCAATTCTAATGAAGTGTGAAGAACACCCCACTAATTTCATATGTGTAGTGAATTTTTTATCTGGGTCAAAACCTTCAAAAAGTTTTGCTTCATTCGAACCCATCTATTCATTATGTCCCACCAACTCATTTAGGCGAGTTATATGTTTAACAATGCAATCCCCAATTTTCCATGGTAGGGGTATAAATTGTCTTTTCCTTTTTTCATGGAAGAAGTGGACCCAAGTTTTGTATTGCCTGCATACTTATCCAACAAAGAGTTTATCTGATGTATAAAATGGTAAAAGGAATGGATTCCCCTTACTACCAAATATTCTAATTATAGTGAATTCTTTGAACAACTCATAAATTTATTTTCTAGTGAGAGAGGAATTTGCTTCTAAGGATAGCCTTGATGTGCTCTGTGCTTATAACCAGTGGCCTTTTACATGTCGGCATATATCATGGACACAATTTTTTTTATGACTCCATTTCCCCTGATGAAATGGGGTTGGAACATAACCTGCCTCGAACCCATTCATGAGTACCACTCTAAGTTGTGGGAAGAAAACGCAAAAATTCATTTTATGAAATTTGTCATTTTGTGGTAATACCAATGCATAAAATGTTTTTCGGCTGTGACCCTCCTCACATCTCTGAAACAGTTTCAAAAAATCTCAAGCCAATAGCAGACTGGTTCATTGAAGAAAGTTTCTCCTACATCAGGGTTTATGGGTGCTTAATTCCCCCTCATGCGCTTCCAAAGTTCCTCCCAGATAGACTGGTGTGTAGGGAAGTGGCACACCAAATAGTGAAAGGCGGTATCGGAATAGAGTTGAAGGCAGCTCAAAAGAAGTCCTGGCCAATATTCCCTGTGCACATTGGGAAATTTTCATTACATTGGGAAATTTTCATTACAAAATTTAGGCCATTCCAAGGTGGAAGCAGAAGCACTTGAAGAAGTAAAATTGTTAAATAGTGAGTACAAAAGGCATGACCCTTATCAACTAGTGAACAAACACTTGATACACTGCAATATGAAAGCATATGAACATGAGGAGTCCCCTTGGGATGACATGTTCAAGGGGACTAAAACTTATAAAGAGGTGTTGGAACAAGTACAGACACTGTCATCCGACTTGCAAACTAGATTTCAGACCTTTCAGAAACATAGATGGAGTGGTCTACCCCAAGTACTACAAGGAGAAGAAATCATCCTCTCCCAGGAGCAAGATAGTGTCCCCCCAGGCTTCGAACAGGAAGCATAGAAGAAGGGTAATCCCGAAAAAATCCCACAGGATACCGAAAGGCCCCCTCCAATAAAAGAGACCTTACAGACAAAAATGGCAGAGACCGAAGTAGAGAAAAGGTCCAGGAGACCACCCAAGTCCAATAATCTTAACCCCCCTTCGTCGCCTGGTATTGATGTCAATACGTTTAAGGCAATAGGAGGGAAAGGATCTACAGAGCTTGGAAGTCCTATAGCTTCCTTAACCCCCTTAAATTCCACTTTTGGATTCACACAGACAGGAGCTCTATTTGTTGACGACCTCACCTCTATCCCCATAGATGAGATTCCTCCTTCTGATTATTTTTTCAATAGAAAAAGGAAAGCCGTTTTGAAACAAGATATGCATAAGAAGGAGGGGAATAGGGTTAAAAAGCATAAAGTCCTGATAGATGGACATAATTTAGAGGAGGAGGACTTCGCTACATAGATAGTAGGTTCCATGGGAGCCATGGCAACAACAATTTTTTTTACCATGGGAAACATGAGAACAAGGATAAAGAAGAGTGATAACATGATAACTCAATTACAAGATCAGTTAAATAATGCCGAGGAGAAAATCAGAGAAGAGGTGAGTAAAATCTTGGAGCAAACCAGGGTTGCCGAAAGGCTAGAAATTCAATCACTCAAAACAAGCCTGAACAAAATGAACCATACGATACAAGCAAGTCAGGTACAAGTTTCTCAGAAAAAGGAGCATGCAGAACAGTTACAGGCTAGGTTAAATTCGATGGAAGGTCAGGTCATAGATAAAAAATCTTTCCAGGCCCAGTCACTGGAAGTACATTCAAAAATAGAAGTTGAACAACAAAAATTGATTTCCAAGATAGAGATTATTCAGAGTTACTTCCAAGAAGTAGATAATGCCTTCGATAATATTATCCTGAAGGAAAAAGAAGCCAAAGCAAAAAGGGTTGCTCTTCAAAAGGAAATCATATATTCGGCAAATGAAGAGACATCCAAAACTATGAAATTATCAACCACAGAGAAGATCAAAGGCGACATCATGCTCAAGCTATGGGAAACCAACATAACTGAAAACAAAAGAATAGTCAAGGAAATCAGAGATGATTGCGAAGAAGTTTTTGATCTTTTAGACAAAGGATCGTTGAACATTGGAAAAGGCAATTGTATAGGACTCCTGAGACAGATAAATATCGTAAGACATCAATTAAATTTTAGAGAAAAATTGAGTGAAGTTCAAACATAAATTTCACGGCTAAGAGAAATGGATGTCACCCTAATAGACAGGTTGTTAGTTGAGCCCAACTTAAAATTGCAGTCGATAAAGTTTGCAGATAAAGGAGTTGAAGACCGTCTTTTCAAGATACAGAGAAAGGTTTATCTGTTCGAAGCAAAAGACCTTCCAAAACCCCCCAGAAATTTTACACAGTTCCTGGAGAGATGCATTGAATGTATTGGATCAAAAGAAGGAGAGCCATCAACAAAATAAAAGTATCATTTGGAAGATCTTTACTTCCAAGAAAACAAAAAAAGGGAGAAGATCATGCAAACGATTTCTGATCTATTTTTAACAAATATTTAGTCACTAGGAATTAGGAAATCACCAACCGTCTTAAGATTAGTAGTTTTGTATAAATAGAATTTTTCAAGACTAAGAGGGGGATTTTTTCTGGAGGGGATTGTAAAGAGAAAAATTCATTTTGCCAGAATTAATACAATATAGATTGAAGATTCCAGATCTTGTCAAGCCTAAGTTATGTGTTTCTCTGTCATTTCATCTTTTATTTCATACCTTCGTTAAATGATTTCATGATGTAACTTCTATTGTGGTGATTGAATATTAAAATTATCTAACCGTTTGCAATTTTTCCTCTGTATCAACTGTCAGTGGATATAAGACCTATGAACGTTTTAGAACTCTGAAATTATATACTTCTTCAAAGTTATCATTCTTCTTTCTTCTATTAGCATAAAATGAGATTCCTCTTAAATTGATGCCTCATTTTTGTTATACAACTACATATTTCCTTTTCTTTCTTCATTCTATGTACTGTCTCTTTTAAATTTGACTCAAATACTAGAAAAAAAATTCATTTCTGTTATACTATTGATTCATAATTTGGAAGTTTTGTTCTTATTAATTCAAACCAGAAATCTGTGACCCTTGAAAAAAAAATTGTTTTTTAAAAAGGAAACCCTTTGCTTTCATGACTGTTCCAGTTACCAGACAACCTAATATAGAACCCGGTCTATCAGATCAGATGAACATTGCATTAAAAATATGCAATACCATCTTACAAACATCAAATACACAGGCATAACTTGAACATTCATGGGTTGTAATTGAAAGGGATATTAGCATCCAAGAACAATGGGAAGCAAGACAGAGACAATTAAGGAACCAACTGTGATATTGCTTTCCATTAAACTAGTATTTTTACCCATCAACTATCTCTACCTTTTTCGGATGCCTTGACATTATACTTTAGAGCCTTAAAGTATAAACTCAGGAACAACATCTTTTTGGCACCATTGTCGGGGAACGAAGAAACAAATCTTTTCCCTGGGAAGAACGACATTGACATTTTCTTTCTTTGATAGTGAACAAAGATTGAAAAAATTTCTAAGGCTACTTTTATCTTTCACTTGGCGACTCCATGATAAGTAAACTGGCTTTCTACCAAAAGAACACTAGAAAGAACCCGAACGACAAGAAGACCTCACCAGTATCTGATCCAAAAAATATTTTAAAATCAAGAAGATTTCTTAGACAAATCATTTCACCGACACATATTATCTGTCAAACTAATTCTACGCAGTCGAACGTCAGAGGAATACTTGAGAGATCTATATCCCTCCCCCTTTCAATTGATACATGCTATTTTCCCAAATTCCACACTCCTACTACCGAGTGCTCTGACGAATTCCCTATGTATCCTAATTTAACCCCCATCAATTCGCCGATATATTCGTCCAACAAGTCCGGAAAAACAAGTTATCTTCATCTTGGGCCTTGTTTCTCCAGTTTCTTGTGCCTTGACGATTAGTTCCCCACAACCTTTTTGTCACATTCAAGTACAACCTAAAATCTACCAAGCTTCTGTGATCTTTCTCCTCATACACTCCAAGTTTCACCCTTGAATCTATCAATGGTTGCACACGGAGGTGCGGGGGCTGGAGGCAGTGATGTAGGTCGGGCCACAGGAGGAGAAGCAGGTAGCCAAGTACCACTCCTTGGAATTTTTGCTAAGGTGGCTGCCAGATATGCCCCTCTTGTCCTCCCGGTTCCCCTACATGACCTTCAAGAAAATTACATAAAAAATCTCCCAAAATTTACAGGGTAAGGTGATTTAACCGCACAAGAACACATCAATTTCTTTGACCAATTCGTCGATATCCTAGGACTCGAACACGAATATGTCTAGTCCATAATCTTAGTACAAACTTTCGAAGGGTAGGTCAGAACCTGGTTCCGAGGCTTAGCAACAGGATCTTTAAGGTCATACGATGAACTCGAAAGTGCTTTCATCAGACAATCGGGAGAAAGAAAAGATAACCTTCTGACTGAATTCAGGGCGCTTAGAAAGAAAAATTCTGAATCAGTTCTCGAGTTCACCCAAAGATTTAATAAATTGTATAATAAAATTCTCATCGAGGTCAAACCTTCTCAGCCTGCAGCGAAAGTAACTTTCGTTGGAGCTTTCGACCCTGATTTTTCCTTACTATTAAGAGAGAGGTGATCAGTAGACCTCACCAAGATGCAAGACGATGCCCTAGAAATTGAATCAAACATGATGGCTTCAAGAAAGATAAAATCCAAAATGGAGGCTCGGAACAAAGAAACCAGAAGATACAGAGAACAAGGAGGATCTTCCAGGTTAGGAAGATCTTCGGGAGACAAAATGGACGACATGGCTAGTATAATTAAAGAACTGTCTAATAATATTTCGAAAATGGAATTAGATCAGACCAAAAATGACCATTTTCCTAGAAAGGATTTCAGAAGGAATCCCAATCCTCAAGCCCCACAAAGACAGATTAAGAATGAGGATCATAAAATCCCAACCCCCTTCAAGAGTGAAAACTTCATTGGAGAGGAAGATTTAGAATATTTCGAGGAATTAGAGGAAAATATAAAAAATCTGGGTGATGATGAGCCACAACCCTATTTATCGAGACAAGATTATGAAAAATTCTTAAATAAAGAAAATAGATTGGAAAATGACCTAAACAATAGTACTTCTGAAGATTTGACCTACCAGGGTATTGCCGATGGTATAATGGTCGAGCTTCAATAGAATTACAATCTAAGGCCTATAAATAGGAGTGTTGCAATCGCCCAAACAAAAAAGATCTTGCCGAGGAGCGAGACAGGCGAGATAGTTTCAAAAAATGTTGAAAAGCAGACTGAAAAAAATAACATGACGGACACACAGCCTACCAAGACTAAGGCAGCTGAAACACCCACAGTCAAAACACAGAAAGCGAAAGTTTGTGTAATGGAAATGAAACCTTCACCACAAAGGAAAGATGATAAGAAGGGGATTGAATCCCAAATGATAGAGAACGACAAAATTGCGGGGATTTTTAATCTGGAAAATGAAATCAATAAAATCAAGATCTCCATACCTCTTGTCGAGCTGGAAAAAAACCCATCTACAGAAAACAAATTGCCAAGATGATTAGTTTTTCAGAAGATGAAAGCCAAGCCGATGTCATTAACTTAGAAGATGAAAAACCGAACATAGTTTTCGGTCCACATTTTGAAGGCGCCAAAGACATTGTTGCCCCCTTCTATATCACGCTAACCTTGTTTGACCAACTACTCCACAACTATATGCTCGATTCTAGAGCATCCCACAATGTAATGCCTAAAGCCATTATGGATAAATTGGGTCTCGAAATCACTAGGCCTTATGGAGATTTGTATTCATTTGATTTAAGAAAAGTTAAGTGTATAGGCATGATTAAAGACTTGGTGGTAAATCTAGCACAAATACCTGCGAAAAGCATTCTCATGGACGTAGTGGTCGTCGATATCCCTCTAAAATATGGTATGTTGTTATCTAGATCCTAGGGTGACAAGCTTGGGGGATCTCTCCAACTTGACATGACATATGCTACGATCCCAGTTTTTGGAGGACAGTTCACGCGCCTATACAGAGAGACCAGGTTGGTATTCATGGTAAGTGATCCGCACAACCCGAATAACCACCCTGTATATATTGCTGATCACGATCTAGGTAATTGTATTTTATCCATTGATGATGATATTTTTTTAGGTATAGATGAAAGTAGTACAGAAGAAAAAACAGAAACAGAAAAAAAATTAAAAAAAATGTATATAGCACTAGTGTGTGGAAGATTTTTTTTGACAACGCTTCATATTACCTTGGAGCCGGAGCTGGGGCACTCCTTGGGGCCCCTGATAATCAATTTGTAATCTCTTTTTCCTATAGACTCCAGTGGAATGTGGACCACACTAATAATGTATGCGATTATGAAGCCTTAGTATTAGGGTTAGAAGTCGCTAGGAGAATGAAAATAAAAAACCTTGAAATCTTTGGTGATGCCGAGCTAATCGTAAAAAAGGTAAACCGACAGCACCATGCCAAACATCCTAGGCTGAGGTCTTACAGGAATTGTGTCTGGGATTTGATCGAAAATTTCTTCTCCTCTGTCAAATTCCACTACATTCCAAGAATTGAAAACCAACAGGCCGATGCGTTAGCCAAAGCAGCCTCAACCTTCACACCTCCCACCGCTTTCAAACTAAAGTACCATATACAAATGAGACACGAACCTTCCATACCCAATAACATACAACACTGGCAAGTTTTTGAGGATGATGAACAACTGCGTAAATTTTTAGAATCGATAGACAAGTTTGCTGAAACGCATGCCGACCAAGAAAACCAAAATGATCCTGTTTGGATCATGCAGGAAGGGGAAGACCCCCAGGAATCCCATGATAAAATCGCTAATCATCGAATGCTTGTTCTAAAATATAACCAAATCCCCAAGGGCTTGATTCCCTTGGAAAGGTTATTTAATCAAGATGATATCCCATTAAGATCCACCTTACTACCTCAACCTGAAGAGGTTGAGGACTGTGACATAGGTACCAAAGAAAACCCTCGATTGGTGAAACTATCCAAATACCTGTCCCCAGAAAACAAAAGTAAATACGCTGAGTTTCTTAGAAAGTATAAAGACGTTTTTTCTTGGTCTTACGACGAATTGAGAACTTATGATACTTCTATAATCGAACATAAGATTCCTTTGAAACCTGGTGTCAATCCCTTTAAACAAAAGCTCAGACAAATAAACCCTATCCTGCTACCAGTAATAGAAAAAGAGGTCAAAAAACTCTTAGACACCAAAATCATCGTCCCACTAAGATATTCTGAGTGGGTAGCTAATCTAGTCCCAGTAAGAAAGGAAAATGATGAAATCAGACTGTGTGTTGAGTTTAGAAACCTGAACCGATCATCACTCAAAGACAATTACCCATTGCCTAAGATGGACCATGTCTCAGAGAAAGTAGTTGGAGCTAACAGACTATCAATGATTGATGGTTTTTCAGGTTACAATCAGATCGCATTACACTAAGATGATAAGGGAAAAATAACTTTCACTACCCCTTGGGGCACCTTCATGTACGATAAAATGCCTTTCGGCTTGATGAATGTGGGGGCAACCTTCCAGTGAGCCATGGACATCGCCTTCGTGGGTGAGAGAGATAAATTTGTTGTTATCTATCTCGATGATCTGACTATTTTTTCAAAATCTTATGCAGAACATTTAGTACCCCTGAAGCAAACTGTCGAGAAATGTTATAAATTTGGTTTGTCCCTCAATCCCAAAAAATCTCATTTCACTATGCAAGAAGGTAAGCTATTAGGTCATCTAGTGTCTAAATACGGAATCAAAATTAATCCTAAAAGAATTGAAGCAATAGATACCATAAATATCCCTAGGAATGTAAAAGAAATTCAATCTTTCTTAGGAAAAATAAATTTCTTGAGAAGATTCATCCCTAACTTCACCGAAATTGTGAAACTGATCACATATATGTTAAAAAAGAACAGTGAGATTAAGTGGACAAGCGAAGTGAAATCATCCTTTCAACGAATCAATAAATTTATCAGCGAAGCACCAGTCTTGGCAAGTCCTGATTACACAAAAGAATTTCTGATTTTTTCCTTCGCTTCCGAACACACTATTGCAGCTGTATTGTTACAGAAAAACGAAGAAGGCTTTGAACAACCCATTGCTTTTTTCAATAAAAGTATGAGAGATGCGGAGTTGAAATATAATATACTAGAAAAATAGGCTTACGCAATGGTAAAGGCTCTCAAGGCCTTCAGAACGTACGTATTACATTCGAAGATCATAGCCTATGTTTCTACAAGCTCTATCAAAGACATACTGGTTCAACTTGGTAGTGATGGGAGAAGAGGCAAATGTCTAGCCAAGATTAAGGAGTTCGATATCAAAGTCAAACCAACCAAACTCATTAAAGGCCAAGGTCTGGCTAAGTTTTTAGTCGAATCCAACCTGCAGGCACTTGGAATCAATCAGCTGCAAGAAGATGAGGATTTTCTAGAGATAAATGAACTCAACTTCGCTACACCTACAGTTGCCATAGAAGACAGGTTTTCTTCTTCAGTCTGGTACCGCGATATTTTTTATTACCTATTGACCCTTCAATGTCCCAGTGAACTAACCCCATATAAAGCCAGGACACTGAAGCTACATGCTATAAAATATTGTATTGTAAACTAAAAATTATATTGGAAGGATCCCCTGGGTTTCCTGTTGAGCTGTTTAGTCGAGACCGAAACTAAAAAAGTTATAGATGAGTTTCATGAGGGAGTGTGTGGAGGACACCACGCTTGGCGAGCCATGACTTATAAAATCTTAAGAGATGGATACTACTAGCCCAAACTTTTCACAGATGTAAACACCAAAGTCCGAACTTGTGTTCCCTGTCAGTTGTTTACAGGTAAACAGAAAGTCCCATCTTTACCTCTAATTCCAGTTAAAACTGAAGCCCCTTTTCAGCAGTGGGGTCTCGATTTTATCGAAGAGATTCACCCACATTCCAGTGCTCGGCACAGGTGGATTCTAACCACAACAAATTATTTTACTAAGTGGGTGGAAGCTATTCCCACGAGAAACGCAACTGACGCAGTTGTAATCAATTTTCTAGAGGAAAATATTTTATCTAGATTTGGCTGTCCCTGAAAGATAGTCACCGACAATGCATAAGCGTTTAAATCGATGGCTATGATAAACTTTTGCCAAAAATTCAACATCATATTAGGCCACTCCACAACTTATTGTCTGCAGGGCAACGGTTTAGCTGAGTCATCTAACAAAATTCTAACAACCGTGATAAAAACAATATTGACTGACAATAAGAAGACGTGGCATATCCATTTGAAATATGCTCTATGGGCCAATAGGATAAGTACCAAAAGGGAAATTGGAATGTCCCCTTTTCAGATGGTTTATGGCACCGATGTTATTCTACCAATCAATCTTTCTCTGCCAGTAATGAAAATTTGGCAAGATTCAAACAAAGAACCTAACGAAATTACCAGGAGATAAAACCAGTTGATTGAATTTCAGCAAAATAGAACCGAAGTAAATGAAAAGTTGCAGATATATCAGGATAAGATGAAGGCTTTGTTTGATCAGAAGGCTAAGGATAGAGATTTATTCCCTGGAGATATGGTACTAAAATGGGAAGCCAGAAGAGAAGACACGGGAAAACACAACAAGTTCGATTTGATCTGGTATGGCCCCTATAGAGTCTCGGCCTCAAAAGGAGGAAATGCCTTTTCATTAGAAAATCTCAATGGAGACATTCTGAGCACCCCTGTAAATGGGTGATACCTTAAACACTACATGCAGTAACATGTTTTCGAATTTTCATTGTACATACCAGTTTGTTTTCATGTTTCCCTTATATATATATATATATATATATATATATATATATATATATATATAT
>ML808047.1:44339-83550 GCA_009831015.1 Picea engelmannii
TGGTATGAGTGTCTGACAATTATCAGGTCATTTTATTCACAGGAACAATGTCATGGACTCAAGAGATCAACTGCACTACAGGGGTAATCTTCATGGATAATCAGGATAAATACTTACCAAAAAGGTAATAAGTAAACATTACTCTGGCTGTAAATACGACGAACTAATAAGGTATGAACTCTGACTTGGAAACCTGAGTTAAAAAAATTTCCTAAGAGTACAAATGAACGAGACGCAATTTTCAAGAGATTCCAAAAATAAAAATATTAAGTTTTCTCCGAGATTCTCTCACCTTTTCTCTTCGATCACTATCAAGCTTACTCTTTACCCAACCCTGACTTTTTCCCTTTAGTCTCTAAATAAATAAAAAAAGGGAAAAAGTCTCATCTCAATTTCGGAAACATTGAGACTAGCTTTCAAAGTGAGGATAGGCAAAATTCTATGTTTCCCCTAAACTCTAGCTGAGCCGAAAGTATGTCTGGGCTAATCCTAACCTTTTTAGTCGTTCTAGCACAAACAAAATGATCGTTTTCGCTCAAGAGATTCCAATATATATATAAGTTTTGTCCGAGATTCTCCATAAGGTTAAAGTGTCTGAGGGCCAAAAGAAGATTAATTCAGAGATATTTAAGTAAGTTGACAAATCCTTACTGTAAAAAAAAATTAAGCAGTATATTTTCCCTGAGTATGTTACATACTTATTGATTTCCCCCACTTCATAACAAAAGTGTAACTAAAGAGATGGTGAAAGGAAATTCGTTATCGATTTCCCCCATCTAATCTAAAGAGATGGTGAAAGGAAATTCATTATCAATTGCCCCCATCTAATCTAAAGAGATGGTGAAAGGAAATTCATTATCGATTTCCCCCATCTAATCTAAAGAGATGATGAAAGGAAATTCATTATATGATTGCCCTCATCTCAACATTTAAATGCTAAAAATAATGAAGTGGTGAAAGGAAATTCAATGTGGAAAATATGATAACTTCACCGGGGTACTGAACAAGCTTGCTGGCAGTGAAGCAATGTCTACATACTGGACAAGGCTATTATATACAAATTGCAAGAAGCTCTGGTAATTTTCTCCTTTCATCCAAATTACACTCTAAGATTATGGGATTCCATATTACACTCTAAGAGTCTCTTGATGCAAATACGATCAAATAAAAACAGGTAGAATGGCTAATCTTGTTTCGATTATCTTGCACAAGTCTGAGGTCGGATGGTAGGAAGGGAAATCTATGTGAGCCTATCTCGAGATTGTCGAATGTTTTAATCTTGAAAGTTTTCCAAAGTTAAGGTTGAAATCTTTATCCTCTTGGTAGGGTTTTCACAACTATGTCTCACAGACTGGAATAACTGACCCCATTTACCCAATAAAAGGCACTAAGTCCTCCCGTTCTCCTCGTCCCACAAGGAGACAAGGTCCCCAATTGGAGCCTACGTTGAAACCAGGTTTTAAAGTTTTTACCTCTAAAACTAAAACTTTTCTCTTCCAGGATTCGGCTTTTCATAAGGTATAATCCTCGCTATCAGTCCAAAAAGACCGGTACCGAAGTCCGGAAATGATTTATTTTCTTTGTAATAATAAAAGACGGAAAGATCAAGTGTTATTAAAGTCTAGATGCACGTTCTATAAAGTACTTTTAATCACGATAAATTAAAACCCTAAAGGAGTTAATTAACCATCTTTTAACCTTTCGGGATTCGAGTTTACTCAGAACAATATGTTTTCAATACATTTTGAATCGCGAAATCTCGATTCCTGATTTCCTGAAAGAAGTGGAAATCAATCTTAATCCTGATTAATTAAAACTAATCCCATCACAATTTCAGGATTCGGGGTTTAGTGGTGACATACCTCATGTAAGCGTGATCCCCGAAACCCCGAAACACGAAGTCCCGACTCAATACCAATGTTTAAAGAGAACTAACTTCGTTTTAAAAAAACATTTAATGGTAATTAAACTTCTTAGGTATTTTCTTTTTCGGTTTCCGTCAAACGAGATCTTTTGAATTTTGATTTTAGAATTGTTGAAATACGACCACATTAATAACGGATAGATGGTGATTTCTGCGACACAAATGTGTATCTCAGAAATATTCTCTGCATTAAAGATATTAAATTCTTGGAAGCTGCATCAGTACTTTCACCATAAAATGAGTTAAAAGAAAATTAAAGGGTTGTGTTTTGAAACTTATTCTCGCTCTTTCTATCAGGAGTAATTCGCATCCAGCCGAGCTTACACACCTCTCTTTCGTGACAGGTTTTCGTTTCAATAAGAAAGACATGGCACCAAAGAAGGGATCCAAGAAGAGTGAATATATAGCTGAGTTTTCCATCCCAGAGGGAGATGTCATATCTGACACCACGCCACATGCTATCAACTTGATCAAATCATGGAGAAAAATCTATGAAAATCTGGATTACGAGATGAAAAATTCCCTTAACGATTCTGAGAATCATCTTCGGGACATAGCATAATCAAAACTTCACAAGATTACAACACGCACACGGATCATGGTGTACAACGACATGATCAGTTGGGCTTTAGAGAAGGTTGATATTCCAACAAGAAGCATTTTAAATGACCAAGGGGTTATCATCGGCTCATTTAGACCTAAACATATCTAGGTTATGTACAAACTCTCACCCAATCCTAAATTCATTTACAAGGCCTAATTTATAGTTGAATTTCAGAGAAAGGAATGCATTGAGGCAGACCAAACTTACCCTGATTTAATCAAAGGCTGGTGGAGATGTCCATCAAAATTTAGGGCAGATACCCATGGAATTTATGCCACGACTTCTTTGAACGAGTACATGGTTTATGTAGCCATGATGCTGTGTAGACTCTTCGGCAAAACGAATCCCTGTCATTTCCCCGTAGAATGGGTGCCATTTTTAGAGGAAGCATCAGAAGGATTTAGTTTCAACTAGGACCATATTTTATCCGATAACATAGCCAAAGATGTTTCAGATTACAAAGCTGCAAGATCCCAAGGTCAACTAATGGCCTTTTACATGTCGGCATATATCATGGACACAATTTGTTTTATGACTCCATTTCCCCTGATGAAATGGAGTTGGAACATAACCTACCTCGAACCCATTCACGAGTACCACTCTAAGCTGTGGGAAGAAAATGCAAAAAAATTGTTTTACGAACTTTGTCATTTTGTGGTAATACCAATGCATAAAAAAAATTTCGGCTATGACCCTCCTCGCATCTTTGAAACAGTTTCAAAAAATATCAAGCCAATAGCAGACTGGTTCATTGAAGAAAGTTTCTCCTACATCAGGGTTTATGGGTGCTCAATTCCCCCTCATGCGCTTCCAAAGTTCCTCCCGGATAGACTGGTGTGTAGGGAAGTGGCACACCAAATAGTGAAAGGTGGTATCAGAATAGAGCTAAAGGTGGCTCAAAAGAATTCCTGGCCAATCTTCCCTGTGCACATTGGGAAATTTTCATTACAAAATTTAGGCCATTTCAAGGTGGAAGCGGAAGCACTTGAAGAAGTAAAATTGTTAAATAGTGAGTACAAAAGGCATGAACCTTATCAACTAGTGAACAAACACTTGATACACTGCAATATGAAAGAATATGAACATGAGGATTCCCCTTGGGATGACATGTTCAAGGGAACTAAAACTTATAAAGAGGTGTTGGAACGAGTACAGACACTGTCGTCCGACCTGCAAACTAGATTTCGTACCTTTCAGAAATATATACGGAGTGGTCTACCCCAAGTACTGCAAGGAGAAGAAATCATCCTCTCCCATGAGTAAGAAAGTGTCCCCCCAGGCTTCGAACAGAAAGCACAGAAGAAGGGTAATCCTGAAAAAATCCCACAGGATACCAAAAGCCCCCCTCCAATCAAAGAGACCTTACAGACAAAAAAGGCAGAGACCAAAGTAGAGAAAAGCCCTGGGAGACCACCCAAGTCCAATAAGTTTAACCCTTTTTCATCACCTGGTATTGATGTCAATACGCCTAATGCAATAGGAGGGAAATAATCTACAGAGCTAGGAATTCCTATAGCTTCCTTAACCCCCTTACAGTCCGCTTTTGGATTCCCACAGATAGGATCTCTATTTGTTGACAACCTCAGCTCTATCCCCATAGATGAGATTCCTCCTTCTGATTATTTTTTCAGCAGAAAAAGGAAATCCGTTCTAAAACAAGAGATGCATAAGAAGGAGGGGAATAGGGTTAAAAATAATAAAGTCCTGATATATGGACAAAATTTAGAGGAGGAGGATTTTGCTACACAGATAGCAGGTTCCATGGGAGCCATGGCAACAACAAAATTGTTTATCGTGGGAAACATGAGAAAAAGGATAAAGAAGAGTGATAACATGATAGCTCAATTACAAGATCAGTTAAATAATGTTGAGGAGAAAATCGGAGAAGAGGTGAGTAAAATCTTGGAGCAAACCAGGGTTGCCGAAAGGATAGAAATTCAATCACTCAAAACAAGCTTGGATGAAATGAACCAGAAGATACAAGAAAGTTAGGTACAGGTTGCTTAGCAAAAGGAGCATGAAGAATAGTTAAAGGCTAGGTTAAATTCGATGGAAGGTCGGGTCATAGATCAAAAATCTTTCCAGGCCCAATCACTGGAAGTACATTCAAAAATAGAAGTTGAACAACAAAAATTGATTTCCAAGATAGAGATTATTCAGAGTTACTTCCAAGAAGCAGATAATGCCTTTGATAATATTATCCTGAAGGAAAAAGAGGCCAAAGCAGCAAGGGTTACTCTTCAAAAGGCAATCATATATTCGGAAAATGAAGAGACATCCAAAGCTACGAAAATATCAACCGCTGAGCAGATCAGAGGCGACATCATGCTCAAGCTATGGGAAACCAACATAACTGAAAACAAAAGAATAGTCAAGGAAATCAGAGATGATTGCGAAGAATTTTTTGATCTTTTAGACAAAGGATCATTGAACATTGGAAAAGGCAATTGTACAGGACTCCTGAGACAGATAAATATCGTAAGACATCAATTAAATTTTAGAGAAAATTTGAGTGAAATTCAAACAGAAATTTCACGACTAAGAGAAATGGATGTCACCCTAATAGACAGGTTGTTAGTTGAGCCCAACTTAAAATTGCAGTCGATAAATTTTGCAGATAAAGGAGTTGAAGACCGTCTTTTCAAGATAGAGAGAAAGGTTTATCTGTTCGAAGCAAAAGACCTTCCAGAACCCCCCAGAAATTTTACATAGTTCTTGGAGAGGTGCATTGAATGTATTGGATCAAAAGAAGGAGAGCCATCAACAAAATAAAAGTATCATTTGGAAGATCTTTACTTCCAAGAAAACAGAAAAATGGAGAAGATCATGCAAATGGTTTCTGATCTATTTTTAACAAATATTTAGTCACTAGGAATTAGGAAATCACTAATCGTCTTAAGATTAGTAGTTTTGTATAAATAGAATTTTTCAATACTAAGAGGGGGATTTTTTCTGGAGGGGATTGTAAAGAGAAAATTTCATTTTGCCAGAATTAATACAATATAGATTGAAGATTCCAGATCTTGTCAAGCTTGAGTTATGTGTTTCTCTATCATTTCATCTTTTATTTCATACCTTCGTTAAATGCTTTCATGATGTAACTTCTATTGTGGTGATTGAACATTCAGATTATCTAACCATTTGCAGTTTTTCCTCTGTATCACCTGTCAGCGGATATAAGATCTATGAACGTTTTAGAACTCTGAAATTATATACTTCTTCGAAGTTATCATCCTTCTTTCTTCTATTAGCATAAAATGAGATTCCTCTTAAATTGATGCCTCATTTTTGTTATACAACTACATATTTCCTTTTCTTTCTTCATTCTACGTACTGTCTCTTTTAAATTTGACTCAGATACTAGAAAAGGCCTTCATTTCTGTTATACTATTGATTCATAATTTGGAAGTTTTGTTCTTATTAATTCAAACCAGAAATCTGCGACCCTTGAAAAAAAAATTTGATTTATAAAAAGGAAACCCTTTGCTTTCATGACTATTCCAGTTACCAAACAGCCTAATATAGAACCCAGTCTATCAGATCAGACGAGCATTGCGTTAAACCTATTCAATACCATCTTAAAAACAACAAATACACAGGCATAACTTGAACATTCATGGGCTGTAATTGAAAGGGATATTAGCATCCAAGAACAATGGGAAGCTAGACAGAGACAGTTAAGGAACCAACTGTGATATCGCTTTCCATTAAACTAGTCTTTTTACCCATCAACTATCTCTACCTTTTTCGGATGCCTTGACGGTATACTTTAGAGCCTTAAAGTATAAACTGTCACACTGTCACTGCGAGATATACCACTGTAAACCTGTACCGATATGTTCCAACCACCTGTAACCAACCTATACCAATAGTTTGTAATCAATCATGTACTAGAATTCATATTGTACCAACCAAAACCAACAGGTATGTGACTTGTTTATGTTGCATCTCGTGTCTATACGTGCCATATATGTATTGTAGTGCATATGTACATGGCTTATCTATATTACAGCCTGCGTACAGCTTCAGAAAGCTAGGGTTTTCACCTTTTATGAAACTTAGACACTTTGTTTCCTCTATCAAATCAACATGCAATATGTCACTGTGTCCAATTTGTAGTTGTTCCCTATGCATACATGATACATATCCCTTAACCAAGTGCATCTATATCTATCTAGTCATGTGCCATACATGTGTATACAATCATGTTCAAGTGTAATAACCCTCACATGGAATAGACATCAAACCCTCACTGATATGCAACCTCAAACTTCAAAAACAACTTCACAACTAAAATCCCTCAATCATGTGCCAAGAAATACAAGATATGCCATAACACTAACAAGATGTGCCAATAATAAATATCAGATATACCAACAATGTATTTCTGTAGATATGACTTATATAGCAAGTGCCATACATCCAATAGACTCTCTAGGGAAAATCCTCAAACTCCAATAGCCATATCTCATGTAGACAACAATATCCAACTACTCATAAAAATAAGACATACCTTTGAACCTGTAGATAGATCTGTTGTACATGACCACTATAGACCTTCCTAGGAACTTGCTTTCAGACTATGAGAACCTGACACCCTCGGCAACTCAAGATTTCATGTATTTTTCAAATGTACGCACCCTTTTATAATGCCAAACCATCTACGTACGTGACCTCTTCCACTGTAGCGCGTGTACACCTCGAAAACTAGGATTTTTTTCAATATTTCTACAACTTCGAAACTTTCTTCGTCGACCCTTCTTGCTACCTCAGGCTTGCATAACTTCTGATGTATCAATGAGTACCTACAATAAACCTTACATAATAATAGATATTCAATTTTCTCAATAGGTGCTAATAGGAGACCCTTGCTCTCTTATTTATTCTCTCTAAGTATCTTCCTCTAGGGGTTACCTTCTAACCAACTTAACCCAACTTCCTTCATTTAGGGATAACCCACTTCTAACCACTTGTCCACTTATAACCACTTTATCCACAAATAGTAAACTCGCCACTTCTAGTTGCAACTAATTTATTTTTAATTAATTTCTTTTTGCAACAACTTAACTCGTGATTAACTCATATTTACAACCACTTTTACTAGTAAACTTATTCTAGGAGATTATGTAATAAATTGACTTCTTTGACCTTTTGGGGGTTTCTAGATAACTAATGAGGGTTCTCCAACTTCACAAGGCCATAACTCTCTAACTATGAGGACTTACCTGGCATTCCACATATCACCGTAAAGGGCATGACATGCACTATCCATATAGAATAGTCTTACTTGCAAATATAATGATCTTCATACCTTTATACATCAAACAAACTTGAGTCCCTTAACCATATTGTTGGGGCTACCATAATTTGATACCGGACTTGCTTCAAGGGTTGACATCAATGACAACCAACCTAATTAATCAACAATATCCCCCTTTGGAATTGATGGAAAAACTATTATGCAAAATTGAAGTCATATCACTCATGCATCACTCATGTTCCCCTTATGAACATCGTTCCCCCTGGAATCATTCCTCTGTGCTCTCTCTCCAAGCATATAACTCTCTATCCATGAATATGATAAATATCTCCCCCTTTGACATCAATGTCAAAGGTAACTTCATGTCGGGGTTGCTCCCCCTAACTGAACTTTCCTTGGGAATGCTCCCCTAACTGAATTCTTCCTTAAACGACTCCCCTAAACTGAAATGTCCTCTTTATGGTGCTTCCTCATGTAAATATAATACATATAAGAATATCATTCAAAATTCATTGTGGGGTAGAAACTATGCCAAGTTTCTGACGAAGATACTCAGAGGCTTCCCTTGGAAGCAGTTTTGTGAAGATGTATGCAATCTGTTCTTTGGTGCCGGCATATTCAACTCGAATGTTGTTTTCTACAACCTGTTCCTGTAGAAAATGATACTTTATTGGAATGTGCTTCGTCTTGGAGTGTGTTAGCGCTCTGTAAACTTCAGTCGACTGAGAAAACGAATGACAGAGGTAACCTACAAACCAACTTTGAGGCCATAAACTAGCCTTTCTGACCTGGAGAGGGCTCTCTTTGAGACTTTGTCTCTGTACAAGTTATGGATTTAAACTGTCGGCTAGATTTAACACTTTTATACAATATTTTTGGTTCTATTAGCGAAATAAAAGCAAGACCTTGGGCTATGGAGTCAATTTAAGAAAACGATAGAAACAAATGGCTTAGTGATTGAACTTGAGAGGATAAAGGCTAAGTAAGCAACAATATTTCAGTTAAAAATAATTGTGTGTGCTGGGAGAAAAATACATGAAGCAACTCGAAGCACCATCGGGGATGAATTCAGAGTTCACTTAAAAGAAACATAGTCGTCTAAATGGCGCAAATCTAGAGCACCGCGCGGTGAATTCTAGATTCGAATCACATTCCTATTTAGACAAATATACATATATGAATATAAAGAACACAGGAAAGAACGTATGCAAAGAGAGAGTATAATACATCAAACTACCACCATTAGAATATTTTCTTCAAAGTTCCAGGACCTTTGCATTAAGTTTCAATCGAGCTCAAAAGCTACATTCAATAGTCATTGTCTACACTATTTTTCCAACCAACCCCTTTTACATGAAAATGATCCCCATATATAGAAAAATAATGTCACCCTTAGCTGCTAGGGTCAAAATCCTCTCTCCTAGAATCATGGATCTGATTTCTTTGAAAGAGAACAATAACTTCAACGGATTTACTAAAAATAGAAAACCCGACTTTGCCAAATCAGAATCGTAACCAAAATATTCTTTACAATCATTGATCATGATCGAAATTAGATGATATGGTTTTGATAAGTCATCATGTGCATTGTTGGACACTCTTTCACCCTTGCACAACAATTATGCCACGCAACAGTAACCTACAACAAAAAACGCGGCGGATTCCGCAACAAACTTGGAAAGTAGGCATTAACGCTGACATCATATCTCACAAATAAAAATGATTTTTCCAAAAATGATATAGGTTTTTGTATATAATCTCGATATAAATAAGAATCTCTCTCAGTTTCTTGAAATTAGTCTCCCGTTGGCCGGAATACGTGTCGCAAAAACATGTCTCAGATAGGAAATCATAAAAACTGAAAAATATGGCTCAAATATTCCTTCGAATCTCCCAAAATATGAAACGGTTTTCAAATATTAGAGAGGTTTTTATTATTTGTTTTGTCCTCAACAAAAACCTCTCGGGGATTTTCAAAATTCCTCTCCATTTGGTCAGAAATTGATCTTGAAGTTGACTACTAAACCATTCATTTGTGCAACACACCCTGTAACCTGTGCACAAGAAAATCCTATGCCCGGAAACATCCTCTACGCGATAGCATCCTATGCGCGAGAACCTCATCTGCACGACAACATCCTATGCGTGAAAATATCCTCTACCCGACAACATCCTATGCACAACAACATCCTCTACGTGACAACATCCTTTGCACGACAACATCCTCTGTGCGAAAGCGTCCTTTGCGCGATAGCATCCTCTGTGCGACATCATCCTCTGCATGACAATGTCCTTTGCGTGATAGCATCCTTTGTGCGAAAACATCCTATGCACGACATCGTCCTTTGCGTGACAACATCCTCTGCGCAACAACGTCATTTACACAATAAAACATTTTGCGCGATAACATCCTCTGTGTGACAACTTCCTTTGCGTGACAACATCATCTATGTGGCACATAGCAAATTTTGTAGCGCGCAATGAATTTTGCAGCATGCAGTTGCAAATGGAAATGGATATAATAAATGATAAAGCTTCCTTTTGAATTTGACCCTTAGATATGTTAGATGATGCCAGACATAAAAACAATATGGGTGCTAACAAGCATGACTTTGCGAATTCCTGACAAACCTCTAGCCTTAGCTATGAAAATCATGGTGCTAACAACTAGCTCTAGTGAGGATGCTATCCTCCCTGTGAGGTAGCAAAGAACAATAGACCAAGTGCCTTATCCATTAGGTTGTTCCCAAACCATTGAAAACTCTGCTCTGACTTGTCACCAGTGTCCGCTAAAAACCAAAGTTTCTACATTGCTCTCAACTGGAGATTGAACGTTGAATACACCGCTAAAATATGAATGTACACACTACTGAAAACCCAAACTGAAAAATGCTTGACCAACAAGCTTATTCTCACCTACCTACCCTAACTGCTGAAATGAACTTCCAATCAAGTGAAATCATAATGCCAATGCAACCATGAAAGCATTTTATCCACTGTTTGTTTTCTTTCCACATGCTTGCTCCAAATCCTGTTTACTGATAATTCATTCAAGAATTTACCTATAAATTCAAATCTCAAAAAATTAAAAACATTGGGATTATTTATTGCCTCCAACAAAATTGTGAATGGATCCTCTAAAAAATGCACAAAACAACAATCATGTTTCACCCCTTCCACTACATTCTTGTTTTGATGAGATTTAACCTGTTCATTGCCACCAAGAGGTTGAAAAATCTGTTGAGACTGCTAGAAATAACAATCTTTTGAATCAGAAGACAGTGTTGTCTGAAATGAAACCCCTCGTGGAAAGCAATCCATATCTAACACTAACGTTGATTGACCAACATCTTTATTTCCAAGCTGGTAGTTGAGCACAGACTGCAAATCTGAACTGAAATAACCTTCCATGTAATCAACAACACGGTCATTAAATGCATGAGAAGGTTGTTGGTCTTCCTCACTTATAACAATTTGCTCATGTAAAACAGTGTCACTGTGAATGTAGTCAGACTTCTATGCTTCCTCTATTATCTCATGATTTACTTTCAACAATTCAAAGGAAGAAAAACATAATGGAATATCGTTTTCATTTGCAAGTCCACTGCTTTCTTCATATTCAACATCATTCCTGGAGGATTTCTGATTTGAAACATTATAAACATTTTTCTTCAGCAATTTTAAAGAAGCAAAACACAATGGCAATGTTTTTTCACCTGATTCAAAACATTCTTCATTTTCTTCACTGCTGTCATATGCACATTTTTCAACTTCTTTGGATTGTTGAACACACTAATTTTCATATTCATCTTCGACCAATGGATGCAATTTTGAACTGACAATACCTTCTACATAACAAGTAGCAGGGTCATCAAACACATGAAAATATTGCTACAATTTCTTGTCAATTTGTTCCAGTGAATTGGTGTGATTTGGCATCAAAACACATTCCTTTTCTTCAGTGATGATCTTAGAATTTTCTTTCAACAATTTAAATGAAGAAAATCATAAAGGTAAAAAAATTCCTTCAGCTGATTCAATACTTTCTTCATTGTAACTGTGATATGTAGGTTGATTTCTCTCATTACACTACTGAAAATTAACATTTTCTGATAGAGAACATGCAACTCATTGTTCTAGGAAGTCAACATCATAATCATCGTCATATTCATAATATATAGGCAAATCAACAACATCTGCAATGTCATCTAACAAGGAAAAGCTTGGAACATCAACATTCTCTTCAACAAGTTGATTTGCAAATTCATCTTCTTGACTGTCTACAAATGAACACATAAAACAATCAGGCCCATGCTTATCATGGGATGGATCAGATGTTGAATTAGCACATTCTCTTTCAGTAAGTGGAATATAATCCTTTGCAAAATCATTAGCATTTAAAACTTCAAGATGGCATATGATATTATTATCTCTCTACTCAATATTCAAATCAATTGTTTTATGTTCATATTCATTGTCATGTTCTTCAACATCCAACTCCTCATTTCAAATTTTTTTGCATGCTTGGACATTGTGTTGAATCTCGTGAGAATCATTAAACCTTTGTTGTAAGGACTTAGGTCTTATTTCCATCAGGAGAAAAGACAAATCTGGATGAAAAGTTGTTGCATAATGGAGCATGGCAACAACTTCAATGGGTTGAATTTCTTTGGGAAAATTGCAATAAATACTGGAAAACCTTCTACTGAATGTAGAAATAGTTTCATTGCTCTACCTTTTCAAGGCATAGAACTCTATAATATGTAGATCCAAATATTTCTCCTTGCCCCAAAACTTCAAAAAGACATTCTTTAATTCCTCCCATGAGCTAATTGTCTCTGGTTGCAAATGTTTAAACCAGTGTTTGGTATCCCCTTTCAAGGATTGAGAGAAGTCCCTCATACAAACATCATCATGATCAATCTCAAACAAATCTATAAAATGTTCAAAATATTGGATGTGTTTTTCAGTTGTGATGGCATTAGGTTCTCCATCAAACACAGGCAGGTACTTATAGTGCTTTGGAGGAAAATCATGAAGGATGTGAGGTAATTTTAAAGGACTGCATCTATGTTGAATCTTGGAGGGTGTTAGATCAAGTACAAGGGGTGAGACATCAACCTTGATTTCATGAGTCTCATCAACTTGCCTATGGTCATCACATGGCTCAGATGGAAGATTCTAATCAAAATCAATGATAAACTGAGGAGATATATGTACAACTTTAAGAGGAGGATATACAATTGCAATATTCTCATGATCATCATTTGAATGCAGAAGGTAAATAAAAATTTGTTTAGCATGTTCAAGAAAGGACAAAAGGTACTTAGTAACAAAAAATATTATGTCTGGGAAAAAAATCAACTTTAGGTACTTGTTTTCTCCCATGATGTCCTTTCATAGCTCTATCAATGGATCTCTTCCTCCAGTGGAGTCTCTGGATCACATTTGAAGTTTGATTGGAGTCGCCAATAAAATCTTCAGGCTACTGAGTCTTTGGATAGTGGAGTCTCCATGAAAATTTTGAATTCTAGATTCTTGAAAATGGAGTCGCCAGGTGAATGATGTACAACCTTTATGCATCTGAATACTGTTCACCATCAGTACTTAGATATGAAATTTGTCATTTCTCCCAGGGAAGATTTCACCTTCGTTCCCTGACAATGGTGCCAAAATGTTAGTGCTCTGTAAACTTTGTTCTGCTAAGAAAACGAATGACAAAGGTAACCTACAAACCAACTTTGAGGCCGAAAACTAGCCTTTCCGACCTGGAGAGGACTCTCTCTGAGACTTCATCTTTGTACAGGTTATGAATTTAAACGGTCGGCTAGATTCAACACTTTTATACAATATTTATGGTTCTATTGGTGAAAGAAAAGCAAGACCTTGGGCTATGGAGTCAATTTAAGAAAACGATAGAAACAAATGACTTAGGGACTGAACTTGAGAGGATAAAGGATAAGTAAATAACAATCTCTCAGTTAAAAATCGTTGTGTGTGGCGGGAGAAAAACACATGAAGCAACTCGGAGCACTGCTGGGGATGAATTCGGAGTTCACTTAGAAGAAACATAGTCGTCTAAATGGCGCAAATCTAGAGCACCGTGCAGTGAATTCTAGATTCGAATCATGTTCCTATTTAGAAAAAAATACAGATATGGATATAAAGAACACAGGAAAGCACGTACACAAAGAGAGAGTACAATACATCAAAATGCCATCATTAGAATCTTTTCATCAAAGTTCCAGGACCTTTGCATTAAGTTTCAATCGAGCTCAAAAGCTACATTCAATAGTCACTATCTACACTATTTTGCCAACCAACCCCTTTTACATGAAAATCATCCCCATATATAGAAAAATAATGCCACCCTTGGCTGGTAGGGTCGAACTCCTCTCTCCTAGAATCATGGATCCAATTTCTTTGAAAGAGAACAATAACTTCAACGGATTTACTAAAAATAGAAAACCCGACTTTGCCAAATCATAATCGTAACCGAAATATTCTTTACAATAATTGATCATGATAAAAATTCGAACATATGGTTGTGATAAGTCATCATGTGCATTTCGGGACACTCTGTCACCCCTGCACAACAAGTTTGCTACGCAACAGTAACCTACAACAAAAAACACAGTGGATGGTGCAGCAAACTAGGAAAATAGGCGTTAAATATGACATCATATCTCATGAATAAAAAATTAAAAATAAATTAAAAAAATGAGAGATTTTTTTGTAGATAATATTGATATAAATAAAAACCTCTCTCGGTTTCTTGAAATTTGTCTCCATCTGGCCGAAATATGTGTCGCAAAAACATGTCTCAGACAGGAAATCATGAAAACTGAAAAATAGAGCTCAAAGATTCCTTCGAATATCCAAAAATATGAAACAATTTTCAAATATAAGAGAGGATTTTATTACTTGGTTTATCCTCGACAAAAACCTCTCATGGATTTTCAAAATTCCTCTCCATTTGGTCATAAAGTGATCTTGAATTTGAATACTAAACCAGTCATTTGTGCAACGTGCCCTATAGCCTGTGCGCAGGAAAATCCTATGTACGACAACATCCTCTACACGATAGCATCCTATGCACGAAAACCTCCTCTGCGCTACAACATCCTATGCATGACAACATCCTCTACGCAACAGCATCCTATGCATGACAAGATCCTCTACGTGACAATATCCTTTGCTCTACGTGACAATATCCTTTGCGCGACAACATCCTCTACGCGACAACGTCCTTTTCCTGATAGCATCCTCTGCGTGACAACATCCTCTGTGCGATAGTGTCCTTTGCACGATATCATCCTCTGTGTGGAAACATCCTTTGTGTGAAAACATCATTTGCATGACAACATCCTCTGCACGACAAAGTCCTCTGTGCGACAACATCCTTTACGTGACAACGTCCTTTGCACGACATCATTCTCTGCGCTATAGCATCCTCTGCATGACAGCTTCCTTTCCACGACAACATTCTTTGCGTGACAACATCCTCTGCGCGATGCGTAGAAAATTTTGCAGTGCGCAGTGAATTTTGCAGCATGCAGTTGCAAATGGAAATGTAAATAATAAATGATAAAGATTCCTTTTGAAACTGACCCTTGGAGATGTTAGATGATGCCAGGCATAAAAAAATTATTGGTGCTAATAGGCATGACTTTGTGAACTCTTGACAAACCTCTAGACTTAGCTACCAAAATCATGGTGGTAACAGAATATTCAATCAGAGAAACCTTTAAAAAGTGACTAAGACTGTAACTTTCATCATTACACAAATCTCTTGTTTTGTCGAAACTTGGTTATCATTGGATAGCGATCAGGATTCAATATTGATCGTTGATTTCCACGCCTAACTATCTTGGGCACCTATCCGCTTCCTTTGACCCATTTCCAGGGCATTTGACTTAGGGAAATAATTGTGGCTTAAGTCACAATGGGGTTGTGTCTTTCGTGTCTCGAAACTTGTCGCAATGGGGTTGTGCCTTTCGTGTCTCAGAACTTGTCGCAATGGGTTGTGCCTCTTGTGTCTCGGAACTTGTTGCAATGGGGTTTCACCTCTCGTGTCTTGAAACTTTTTGCGATGGGGTTTCACCTATTGTGTCTTGGAACTTGTCGCAATGGGGTTGCGCCTCTTGTGTCTCAGAACTTGTTGCAATAGGGTTGTGCCTCTTGTATTTTCAGAACTTGTTGCAATGGGGTTGCGCGTCTCGTGTCTCGAAACTTTTTGCAATGGGTCTACACCTCTCGTGTCTTGGAACTTGTCGTAATGAGATTGTGCCTCTTGTGTCTTGAAACTTGTCGCAATGGGGCTGTAATACTACTTCCATGCCACACGCAGTATGGGACTCAACAATGTGGTTTGAATACTACTTCCATGTCGTGTGTGGTAGGGGACTCAACAATGTGATTTTAATACTACTTTTATGTCGCGCGCGGTAGGGGAATCAACATTGTGGTTTTAATACTACTTTCATGTCGCACACGGTAGGTTAGATAGAGGAAGCATGGTACATCTATCATGGGTGATATAGAATATTTTTCAATGGCTTGATCTCTATGCGATGCAAAGTTATTTCTCCTGAGATTGTGTCTGACGCGATATCTACACGATGAAACGTTGTTTCTCTTGAGCTTGTGTTCTACGCAATGAAATGCTATTTATCCTAAGCTTGCATCCTGTGTGATATATGTGTGATGCAACACTATTTATCTTGATCTTGCGTCTTGCGCACTGTTGACATCAATGACAACCAAACTTCCAACAATCTCCCCCTTTGGCATTGATGACAACAAAGTAAAATTATATTTCGCTATATTATCCCTCTTTTTGAGTTTTATAGCTTGAATTTTACTGCTTTTCCTCCCTCTTTTACAGTAATGACAGAAGGGATCTTTCTTTTCTCCCCTTGAGATTATGCTCCCCTTAAGGTGATGCTCCCTCTGTCTTTGTGCTTCCTTTTCTGATGAAGCTTTTATAGTTCAATTAGGGATGGAGATTACTCCTAATTTATGTCTAAGATTTTCAAATGTGCTTTTGGGTAAGGGTTTTGTAAAAATGTCTGCAAATTGTTCTTTTGTGTCTACATACTCCACTTTCACCAATTTTTTGTTGGATTTTCCTTATTTACAGAGCATTAGTGTTACTAGTGTTCTTTTACTTCATTACCATTAACATATATATCATGTAGTAAGCAGTAGAAACATAAACAAGAGACAGAAAAAAACACAAGACATTTATCCTAGGAAAACCCCAAATGGGGGAAAAAACCCAACAACCTTTCCTAGATAGATTATGTTCACAAAGAAAGTTCAATCAAATAAACCCTAGTGTTGTTCCAGAGTCTACACTTAAGGCTATAAAGTGTAGAGTCTAAGAATCCAAAGTAAGTGAGTGATAAAAAGGGGAAGAAACAACTTCGAGGAAAGAAGTTATGGCTGATTTCTGAGTTGTCTTTGTCTAGCTTCCAAATATTCCTAAATGTTGATATCCTGTTCGATGGCGGCCCATGAACGTTCGATCTATGACCGGGTGATGGCAATATTAATTATGGTATCGAAAAGATTCAAAGCGATGTTGGTTTGATCCGATAGGTCGGGTTTGATGTTGGGTTGCCTTACGATGGGTACAGTCATGGGGAGAACAGAGCTTTAAAAAGGGGTTGATGTTTTAAAGTGCTTATTTCAATTTTATATTATACGAGGAGAATTCAATGAAGCCAATCGAAGGGTTTAACAAAATCAAAGGTTTTTTTCCATAACTGAGTTAAAATCTAAAACTGAGTGTGAAAACGAAATAAAAACATAGAGCTGTCAACAATGTGGGGCATCAATTTCAGAGGAATCCCACGTTGTAGCAGAAGAAGAAAAGAAAGAGATACCTTGATGAAAGCATAAAATGTAGAGATCTAAGTAATTCACAGGTCTTGTACTTGCTAGTAGCCGATACAGAGGAAAATCTGTAAATAACTAGATAACTAGAATCTGATCACCACAATAGAATTTATACTAAATTGCAGCTAAAACATTCATCAAATATGTATATGTAAAAAATGACATGAAGTATGAAATAACAGAGGAAAACACATAACTCAATCTTGACGGAATATGGAGTCTTCAATTCGCTTTGTATTAATCTTGGCTAAAGAAAATTTCTCTATTACAATCTCCAATAGAAAAAGGCCCCCCTCTTGGTGTCTCTTCCTAAATGTATATTTAAACAAACTTCTAAACATTTAGAATTCTGATCATTCTGGAAACTTGTCAGTTACAAATGAAAAAATGGAATGTTTCATCTCCTCATATTTTGTCTTCCCTCGTAACGGCGGAGCACCTTCCTTTCTCTGCTCTTCAGGCTCCAAAAATAGAACGGGTTGACATCTTTCATTATTTAGCACCAGAAACCTGCCCCTTCACCTTCTCAATGCAAATGACACACCTTTCAACCAACTGGGCTATCAACCTGGAAGGCTCTGCTTGGTTGCTTGCCTCAAAGGTGTAACAACTCTTCGCCAACTGTGGCAACCTTTTCTCTACTTGTGGGTCTTCCGTGATGATAGAGCATAATTGTAAACTTGGTTGTATTAGCCATTTGTCCACTTGGACCATATCAACCTGGCTTATCTGGAATATCTCTGCTTGCTCCTTCTCCACATTTTCTTTGATGTCAAGCAGGTGTTTAGCTATATTGATTTTTCCCAGCGTCCCAACACTGCCTTCCTTATCAAGGTCTAAAAAACTTTTATTTATCAAGGCGAACGTTTCCTCACAAGAATTCATCACCTCTTTAGCTCTCCCCCTGTTTTTCGATATATTCTACTCCCAGACCTTCAACAAGATATGCCCTCTAGTTTGTTCTGCGATGGACAATTTAGAGATGATGACCATATCTATCTTCGTCGTAGCTATAACAACGTCCTGGAAAGCAACCCGAGCTTCCCCAACTTCTCTTTCTCTCAAATAAATATTTTCTAACACTTGATCTATCGTCTGAAAGTGGTTCTGAATGGTTCCCACTTTTACAAGCAAGTCTTGTTGAGCTGTTAATACCTTATGTTGGATTTCGGTAGCTTGGGGTTTGAACATTTTTATGTCTAAAACTTGATTCTTGGTGACATCCAACTTCGATTGTAATTGTATTATTTGTTTCTCCTGCTAGCTTACCTTCATTTGGATTACTTGCGCCAACTGGCGTACCAGCTCAAGGTCGAATCTAAGCTTCTCGATCTCCTGCAGATCAGCTATTCTGGCCTACTCGAGGCTTCTGCTCACCTCATCCCTAATGTTTTCTTCTGTCGTAGCCACCCTAGCTTCCAACTTTTCGATTAAGAGGTTCTTTTGCTTCAACTGTTCCTTCAAGGTTCCCACAGAGTATAAGTTAGTTGTAGCATAATTCCCCAGTGTTCCTGCTATCTCGTTGGCAAACTCCTCCTCCCCTACGGCCTTTCCTTCTGTCAAGATTTTAAATCTTTTAACCACTACGCCCACTTTTTGATATGATTCTTGCTTCAATACAGCCTTCCTTTTCTTATCAAAGAAAAATTCATTACGGGGTAATTCTTCGACCGAAATGGGCATTAGTTCTTCACCGAAAATCCATCCCGCATTGGGGTTCCCCTTTGTGAACTGTAAGGGTGTGATAGAAGCAATGGGACTACCAATTTCATTGAATGGTTTCTTCGGGGTAGCATTTGTGGCTGTCTTGTTTGACATGAGCGATAGTGAGTCGCCCGACCCTTGCGAGGGTATCTCTGCTTGACCTTGGACCTGCTTGCCCGATGTACCCTTTTCGAGGTTTTCTTCCTATTGGTAGGGGATTTTGGCTCCTTTCTCTGAGGTTCCAGCCTCCCATGTTTCCTCTTGGTTCTTCTCCTTGTTAGGACTCGAGTCCTTTGAAACTTTGGCTTCTATCTGCTGTGTAATCGGAAGCTTTGGGGTTTCACCCTGTAAAACCTAGGGGAGACCACTCCTTCGGTGCTCCTGGAATTTAAGGAAATCGGCCATATCTCTGGGTGGCAAGGCTTGAATCCGACTTAGGACTTCAGTGTAGGACCTCGCACCCCGAAATATTTCATCATGAGGGGAATCCTCATGTTCATATCTCTTCAAGCCACAACTCGCTAGGTGATTGCTCACAACCTTATTAGGGTCGTGCTTCTTGAAATCAATATCCACCGGCTTCATTTCTTCTAAATTCGTAGCCTTGGCTTTGGCATGGCCAAAATCTAACAAGGAATATGCACCAATATGAATGGGGAAGGGCTGCCATACCTTTTTTGATACTCCTTTGAGCTCTTTTCTTATTCATTCAAGCACAGTATGTCTGGCGATCTCGCGACACAATAGCTTATCTGGCAAGAATAGCGGTAGAGCATATGGAGGAACAGAGGTGTTGAAAAACCTGATATATGAAAATTTCGCTTCTATATACCAATCTTCCACGCTACTCAGGTTGGTCATGACGTTATCCGAAATCCTGGGAGGTGGTTGGCCGAATATGGCGACATTCAATGGAACCATTACCCAGTTGAAGATCTCGTAGATGAATTATTTGGCTTTATCCTCCCAAATCTTCGAGTGGTAGACATGAATAGGCTCTGTATTAGATAGAGACCAGCGCCAGTTCATTAGTGGGAAGGGTGTCATGAAACAGATCGCATCCATGATGTAAGAATACATAAAGAACAAAGTTGCTTTCTTACTCGCCCTCTGTGCTTGATATTCAATAATTCAACTGGTCAGACTGTCAGACAACAGTTTGTCCCAGTCGAAGGGGAAACCCTCAGCAAATGTATAAATAAGAGGTACCCATGGGAGGAAAAAATGGGTAGTGTCCTCCTTCCCATACAACCTGCAGGCCATCATTGCTATATGCTTGAATTGTGGCTCCAAGGAAGAAATTGAATAGATTCTGTGAGTATCAGCCCTGAATTTCGCAGGATGTGAGACACAATATTTGATCAGATCAGATAAAAATTTTGCATACTTCTCACACTCCTTATTCTTGAAACCTTCTAGAAATTCAGCATTGTGAGTAAGGTTCGGTGTGGGTGACAATTTATACATTGCCCGCAAATGTTATGGTCTGAAAGCCCCAATCGTTACCTTATGTTTGTTGATAATCGTCCTGGTCAGGATGTCCACATAGTCCAGCACCCACCTGATCATATCACAATAGGGAAGAAGCTGGGGCCTCACCACTATTTTTTGCATCTCTGCTTGAGTGATGATTTTGTATTTGGTTGACAAATCATCCTTCTTGTTGTCTCTAGAATCATCTGAACAGTTTACCGACTCTGATTGCAGAATGTTGGAAACGTATGACCATGTCTTGACAGAATTAATACTTTGGGGTGAGGTATTGGAAACAATGTTTGAAACCTTACCTGAACTCTCGGCAACTTACTTGGGCACTTTTTGCGGAGCCATGATAGAGAAACCTGCAACTGGATCTCCTGTCGGAAAAATTGAAAACACAAACAGAAGTTATCCTGGTGAAATGGCTCTGCACGCAAATAGAAATGAAAACTGAAATAATGAAGGAAAAACTCTCTATCTTGATCATTTAAGCCCATGTGTGTCCTTGCCAACAGAACAGTCAAATCGCTTAACAGAAAGATTTAGAAGTAAAAACGGGATCTTACCATCCGTCACTTCACTGCAATTCAAATAAATGCCATAAATGCTTGACCATTCGTAACATTGAAAAACGCATAACCATTCAAAACTTCATCTGTAAACCGTGTGTGTTAAAGTTTGTTTAAGGTGCTAATTAATCTGGTTTAGTTCTTTCAATTTAGTGCACTTAGTTTCTAATCCCCTTTTCGGCGTTCGCCACATCGAGTGTTTTCGATCCTAGCCACTGAACCTTAAAAACCTGAAATTGCGATGGTACGATTTAATTGATTAAAAGTGATTTGACTTAAGCCTTTAATTAATCCATGCTTAATTAAAGAAAACCGTGACTTTGTGGATCAGGGTTACAAAGGTGCTACCCTTTGGGGAAACAATATCTGAGTCGCGAAATCACGATAGTGACTAACTAGGGTTTAAAATGATTTGTTCTTGATACTAACCTGGGTAACTTTAACATGACTTCGTGACTTCGCAAGTCAAAGGCTTGAGAAACGTTCAACGCGTAACTCTTGAAAGCGAGGGAATGAGGTACTAAGAGATGATAATCCTCACTTAGTTTTTTAGTAATGGTGATTAGAATTAGGAAGGTTTTCACCATTTCGTACGTCGGGATACTGCGATTTTAGAGGGTAAAAACGTGAAACAAATGAAGTTCTAAAATCCAACCTTTTTGGGCTTAAGTATAACATTTCATGTATTTAGAGAAAGGCGTCTCCAACATAGGATCCAACTAGGGATCTCGTCTCCTTGCAGGATGAGAAGGACAATAGACCAAGTGCCTAAGAAAGGGCAAATGGAGTCATCAGTTTGATTCAGTGAAACTTCGTTTGGAAAGGGGGTGCAAAGAAAATTTGAGGTTTCGACTTTAATTCCAAAACTTTCAAAAATCAACACACTTCCTAAACTCGACTGCAGTCCATTCGATAACTTTCCCTTTCTCGAGACTGAATTCGGCGCTGCTTAAGATGGTCCAATCAATCTTAGTAAAATCAACAGATCCGATAGGTTTTATCTTGCTTCAAAACAAATTAAATTCCATGCTTTTAATCGAGGAGACCTGCATGAACTCAAGATGTGGATCTGGTTTCAAAAAAGTTAATTACTAGAGTGTAGTATAATTTAAGTATGACAGCCTTACAGATATCTTAGATATTGCTTCACTGCCAGCGAGCCTGTTCAGTACCCCGGTGAGGTTATTTGGCTCCCTTTATTGAATTTCCTTTCACCACTCCAAACTGTAATCTTGCATTTAAATGTTGAGATGAGGGCAATCATTTTATGAATTTCCTTTCATCATCTCTTTGGACTAGATGGGGGCAATCAATTATGAATTTCCTTTCATCATCTGTCTTATACTTTACTTTTGAAATGTGGAGTGGGGGCAATCAATTTGCGTAAAATATACCAGGGGTAATATTTGTGTAATATTCGTTACAAAGGCTTGTCAACTTGCTTTGAGTGCTTTGGACCAACTTTCTCTTAACCTTCATAACATCCTAGTCCGCAAGAAATTAGGGGAGAATTTATTTCCAAGGGTCTTCTTTTGAGCAATACTTGACCATTTGAAACTTGTTAAAAGACCTAAGAGAGTTAGGATCCACCTACGCATGGCTTTGTTCAGCAGGAGATCGAGGAGTCGGGAAGGCCAGCTTACTTTCTGAGATTCGTTCGCCAGTTTCCAAAATTGAAGCGTAACCTCTTTTCCTCTGTGGATGGTATGGGCAGGTGTCAGATCTTAAGGAGAGAGGACCAAGGAAGAAAAAGGGAAAGAGAGAAGGCTATGGACCTCAAAAACTCGGATGTTATCATGCAATCCTGACTCTTGGAAACTTGTCACCCCCTTTTTCTTTTTTTTTAGAAAACATGTCGGGTGAATACATCGTACTTGTGAGATTATTTCTATGTTTTAAGTGATTTTTTTTTGAAACCCAGATAATTAGGAAATTCATACCTTGGCCTTACCACTTCATTCTCCTCTAAAAGAAAAATATTTGTCACCTGTTTCGGGTGGGTCAATTTCTTGATACATGCCCGTCCCTTTCTCCTTTTGTGGTTTGGGCTGTAATTCGGAGGCCTGTATGAAACAACACGAAGAGTATCAGGTCTTCAAGATTTATGGGATTCTGTGTGTCAAAATTTATGTCTCTACTTCTAGGAAATCAACAGCCTGTTTTATTCACGATGAAAGTGAACTTACCGAAAATTTATATAAACAAAAAATAAAACACAAACCGGTATCTACAATGGAGATTTGGAACTCATTTATTGCATATAGTGCTTTAAATAATGCCTATTGACAGGGGCATTGAGGGTTTTACCGTCCAAATTATCTAACAGAAATGAATTCTTCCCTTCAGAAGCTGAGACTTTGAATGGTCCGTACCATATATGATCAAATTTACCATGTTTTGTCGAATCTTCCCTCCTAGAATCCCATTTCAAAACCAAATCGTTGAGGAGGAAATCTTTGTTTTGGGCTTTATGACCGAACATCGCTTTCATGTTGTCTTGGTATATCTGCATCCTTGCTTCCACCTCGGTCCTGCGTTGTTGGACCTCAATCAACCGATTTATGCTTCTTGTGACGTGGTTTGGATCTTCTTTCTCATCTTTCCAGAGATTCATTACAGGGAGCGCCAGATTTATAGGTAATACCACATCAGTCCCGTATACCATTTGGAAAGGAGAAGTACCAATGGATTTCTTCGTACCTATCCGATTTTCCCATAAAGCGTACTTCAAGTGTACATGCCAAGATCTTTTGTTTTCGCTCAACACCTTCTTAATTATGGTAATTAAACTTTTATTTGATGATTCGGCTAACCCATTACCTTGAGGGTAATATGTTGTGGAGTGGCCTAGTACGATGTTATATTTTTGGTAGAAGTTGACCATTGCCATAGAATTGAATGCCTGGGAATTATCCATTACTATCTTTCGGGGACAGCCAAATCTGGACAGTATGCTCTCTTCCAGGAAATCTACCACCACCGAATCGATTGCCTTTATAGTTGGAATAGCCTTCACCCATTTGGTGAAATAATCTGTGGTAGTGGGGATCCATTTGTGTTGAGCATTGGAATGTGGGTTGATTTCGCCTATAAAATCTAACCCCCATTGTTGAAAAGGGGCTTTGGTTTTGACAGGAACTAGAGGTAGCACTAGGAGCTTTTGTTTTCTTGCAAACAACTGGCAAGGGTTACAGGCTCTGACTTTGGTTTTGACATCTGAGAATAGTTTAGGCCAATAATATCCTGCCCTCAAGATTTTATAAGTTGTTGCCCTCTAGGCGTGATGCCCTCCACAAACTCCTTCGTGAAATTCGTTTATGGCCCCCTCTGTTTCTGATTCTACCAAACAAAATAGTAGGAAGCCTAATGGGTCCTTCCAGTACAGTTGACTTTCATATATATAGTACTTCACCACATGCAGCTTCAGTGTCCTGGATTTAGCTGGAGACAGATCGCTAGGGAATTTCAGGGTCTGTAGGTAGGACACTATATCTTTATGCCAATCCGATAAGGCAAAATTCTCTTCAATTTTGGATATATCTATTTGGTCATCGGGCTCGTTTACATCCCCATTTCCTTCATATCCTTCCAAGTTATTTATTCCGAGTGCTCTAAAATTTGATTCCGCCAAGAGCTTAGCCATACCTTGTCCTTTCACTAGTTTCATAGGTTTTACCTCTAGGTCGAACTCTTGAATTTTAGCAAGCCACCGACCCCTCTTTCCATCACTTTCGGGCTGAACCAATATATCCTTCATAGAACTAGTGGGGACGTATGAAATTACCTTGGAGTGTAGCACGTAAGTTCTAAAATCCTTCAGTGCCTTAACCATAGCATACGCTTGTTTCTCTATTATATTGTATCTCATTTCAGCATTTCTAAGACTTTTACTAAAAAAGGCTATTGGTTGCTTGAAACCCTCTTCCTTCTTCTGGAGAAGTATTGTCGCCACTATGTGTTCGAAGGCGAACGAGAAAATCAGGAAATCCTTTAGGTAATCAGGGCTTGCCAGTACGGGCGCTTCGCTAATAAGTTTCTTGATGCGTGCAAACAACACTTTAGCTTCTGCCATCCATTTCACTTCGTTGTTTTTCTTTAGCATATTTGTGATCAATTTCACAATTTCAACAAAGTTTGGGATAAATATTCTCAAAAAAATTGTTTTTCCTAAAAATGATTGAATTTCTTTTATATATCTAGGAATATTTATGGTGTCTATAGCTTCTACCCTTTTAGGGTCGATTTTAATTCCGTCCCGAGACACAATGTGACCCAATATTTTACCTTCTTGCATCGCGAAGTGAGACTTCTTGGGGTTTAAAGACAAACCAAATTTTCGGCATTTTTCAAACATTTGCTTCAGATGTAACAGATGGTCTTCGTCGGATTTAGAGAAGACAGTCAGATCATTGAGGTAGATAACTATGAATTTATCTCTTTCACCGATGAAAGTGATATCCATAGCACACTCGAAGGTAGCACCTGCATTCATCATACCAAAAGTCATTTTTTCATACATAAATGGGCCCCAAGGGGTGGTGAAAGTTGTTTTCTCTTTATCATGCTCATTGATGGAAATTTGATTGTAACCAGAAAACCCATCGATCATCGACATCCTATTTGCCCCGACTACTTTTTCCAAAACGTGATCCATTTTGGGTAGAGGATAATTATCTTTGAGAGAGGAGTTGTTTAGATTTCTAAAGTCTACGCATAGTCTGATCTCCCCGATTTTCTTCCTAATCGGGACTAAGTTCGCCACCCAGTCAGAGTACTTGAGAGGTACAATTATTTTTGCGTCTAAAAGCTTTTTCACTTCTTTTTCGACCACATGCAGTAAAATGGGGTTGATTTGTCTTAGCTTCTGTCTGAAGGGTTTAACACCAGGTTTAAAAGGTATCTTGTGCTCAATCACAGAGGTATCATAGGTTCTGAGCTCATCGTAAGACCATGAAAAGACATCTTTATACCACACGAGTGAGTTTGTATACTTGCTTTTTATCTCAGGAGGAAGGTACTTTGATAAATTCACTATCCTAGGCTCTTTGGTGGTGCCCACGTCACAGTCTTCGACCTCCTCCAGTTGGGGCTACAAGGTGGAATTTAGAGGCATGTCGTTTTGATCAAACAACCTTTCCAGAGGTATCAGGCCCTTAGGGATCTGATTACTTTTTAACACTAGCAGGCGATGATTTTCAATTTTTTCTCAGAACTCCTGAGGTTCCTCCCCTTCCTGCATAATCCAGGTATGATCGTTTTGGTTTTCCTGGTCAATGTGGGTTTTGGAGAAATCATCCACTATTTCCAGGAACTTTCTGATCTGTTTTTCATCTTCGAAAACTTGCCAGTGTTGTATGTTGTTTAGTATGGATGGTTTGTGCCTTACCTTTATGTGGTATTTTGATTTGAAAGTGGTAGGGGGTGCGAAAGTTGAAGCTGCTTTAGCCAGTGAATCGGCCTGCTAGTTTTCGACTCGTGGGATGAAATGAACCTTTACTGATGAAAAGAAATTTTCCATTAGATCCCATACGCAATTTCTATAGGACCTCAGTCTTGGGTGCTTGGCCTGGTACTGTTGATTTACCTACTTCACAATTAGTTCAACATCTCCATAGACCTCTAAGTTATTTATGTTTAACTTCTTGGCAGCTTCCAGTCCCAAGACTAGAGCTTCATATTCGCAAACATTGTTTGTGTAGTCTACGTCCCACTGTAGCCTATAAGATAAGGGAATGACGAATTCATTTTCAGGTGCTACGAAAATCACTCCTGCACCTGCTCCTTCACACGACGAAGCACCATCAAAGAAAATTTTCCAAGTTCCCGTGTTGTACACATTTTTAGTTGTCTTTTCGGTTTTGATTTCATCGTTGTAACTTTCTTCTATACAATTATCTTCAGTATCGTCAAAGGATAGAATAAAATTTCCCAGGTCTTGATCGGCGATGTAAATAGGGTAATTGTTAGGATTCTGAGGATCACTTACCATATATGCCAACTGTGTTTCCCTGTATAACCGTGTGAACTGTCCACCAAAAACAGGGATTGTGGCATAGGTCATATCTAGCTGGAGGGATCCCCCGAGCTTGGTTCCCCAAGATCTAGATAATAGTAAACCATATTTCGGGGGTATATCAGCGACAACTACATCCATTAGGACATTTTTCATCGGAATCTGGGCGAGGGTGACTGCTAAATCTTTGATCATGCCAATGCACTTAACTCTCCTTGAATCGAACGAGTAAAGATATCCATAGGGTCTGGTGATTTCAAGGCCTATTCTATCCATAATAGATTTGGGCATTACATTATGAGAGGCCCTAGAGTCCAGCATGCAATTATGCAACAGTCGATCGTGCACTTTCAAGGTAATATAGAAGGGGGTGACGGTATCTCTGGCACCTTCAAAATGTGGACCAAAAGTGACATTAGGCTTGTCATCTTCCAGATTTATCACGTCGGACTGACTCCTAGATCTGAAAAAATTATCATCTTGGCTATTTGTTTTCGGTACACGGGATTCTTCGCCAACTCGACCAAAGGTATTGGTATCTTGACCTTTTTTATCTTGTTTTCTAGGCAGAAACCTCCCGCAATTTTATCTGTTTCCTTGGCTGAAACATCAGACTCTTTCTTATCCATTTTATATAGTAACATTGTTTTATTTTCAGTGTTTCTGGTTTCGGATGTTCGCATTTCAACTGACTTAGTTCTTCTCGCTTGGGTTTCGGCCTCTTTTACGTTGGTATTCTGAGAGTCTACCCCTTTGTTATTTCACATCTCGGTCTCTTTCTGGATGGGCTCGTATGTTTCGCCCCTAGGAAAAAATTTCTTGGGTTGTGCAGTCGACACAGGTTTGTTTTTGGGCCTCAGATTGTATTTCTACTAGAGATCGTCCATTATGGTGTCGGCCATTCCTTGATAAGTAGGATCATCAATGTTGTTTAGGTTATTGTCTTTAACCGATGATTGTTCAGTGTTCAAGGACTTCTCATAATCTTCTTTTGTCAAGTGAGGTTGTATACAGTCATCGCCTAAGTTGTTTGCGTCTTCTTCCAAGTCTTTGAACTCTTGCATATCATTTCCTCCAATAAAATTCTCATTTTTTAGAGGTGTTTGTATCTTTTGGTCTTCATTTTTAATTTGTCTTGGTTGAAACTGAGGATTGGGATTTCTCTTGAATTCTCTCTTAACGAATTGATCAGCTTTGGATTGATCTAGCTCCATTCTCGAGATTTTGTTTGATAGTTCTTTTATTATCCTAGCCATGTCATCCATTTTTTCATCTGAGGATCTTCCAGATCCAGAGGGACCTTCTTGTTCTCTAAGACGTCTAGTTTCCCTGTTTCCCATATCGATTTTTCGTTTTTAATTTACCCTAAGACATCATGTTTGACTCAATTTCCACAGCGTCATCTTGCATTTGGGTTAGGTTGGCCCCTCTCCTTTCTCTTAACAGTAGAGAAAAATCGGGTTCAAAGGCTCCTGCAAAAGTTACTTTGGCTGCGGGTTGGGACGGTTTAACTTCAACAGGGATCTTATTGTACAACTTGTTAAACCTTTGGATAAATTCCATAATAGTTTCAGATCCCTTTTATTTAAAGACCCGAACTCGGTCAAATAGTATAAATGATACTTTCTTTCGCCCCATTGTTTGAGAAAGAGGTCTTCTAGCGCATCGTAGGATATGATTGAACCTGGGGGCAGGCTCCGAAACCAAGTTCTTACCTGTCCCTCAAAGGTTTGGACAAACAAATGGGAATACACGTCCTCATCCTCGAGACCTAGAATATTAGTGAATTGATCAAAAAAGTTGATATGATCGGTTGCAGTTAGATCCCCTTCTCCTGTGCACTTGGGTAAGTTTTTCATATAGTTTTTGGGTAAATCATGGAGAGGTACTGGAAGGACCAAGGGGGCGTATCTAGCGGCTAATTTGGTGAAAAACCTGGGAGGCGGTTGTTGGCCTTGGCCTCCTATTCCCCATGCTCCTTCGACGATGACGGTCATGGATAACCTAGGAGAGGAAATCGATGCGTTATAAAGAGGGTTGGAGAAGATGTATAGCGACTCTCTGGCTTCCCCGGGGTGGAAAGGGGAAAATTCGGGAAACTTTTTACCAGAGGAGGTGAAAGTTGAAAAAGGGGAAGAAGGTATACATGGGTTTGGCTCCTCCGATTTGCAGGATATGTAAATGGGAGAACCCACCGGTGTCGAATCCATGTACGTGGAAACTTCTTCAAGGCCTTGAGTGATAGAGGGGTTTATATTGAGATTCGATGGGATATCAATAGGGATGAGATTTACGGTAGGCATGTCGCCCCTACTAATGTAAGAGGTAGTCGGAGAGGTCTTGGTCTTGAACTCGGGTAGGAGTTGCTCGAACTTTAGGGTCTCGGCTTCGACAACACTGTCCGATATTTTTCCAAGAGAAAGTTCTTGCGAGGGTGAAGGTTCGAAAAAGGTATTATCTTTAGACTGATTAAACTTGGGTTGGTAGGCAACAACGTTTTGTTTAAAAAGACCCCTTGGTCTTAGTATTTTTTCAGGGTCGAAAACTGGCACTGTCTGTTTGGCATATGGGTTTTTTATGGTGTTCTTTCGAAAGGATGTAAGCTTACTTAAGAGTGGATTCACCAAGTGAATGATGAAGGTTTAACCATAACAAGTTGTTCGCTCTTTGTTCACTATCAAAAAATGAAACTTGGAAATGTCGTTTTCTCAAGGGAAAGTGACAACGATTCTCCGTCCCCGGCAGCGGTGCCAGAAAGATGTTGTTCCAGAGTCTACACTTAAGGCTATAAAGTGTACAGTCTAAGCATCCAAAGTGAGTGAGTGATAAAAAGGGAAAGAAACAACTTCAGGGAAAGAAGCTATGGTTGATTTCTGAGTTGTCTTTATCTACCTTCCAAATATTCTTGAATGTTGATATCCCGTTCGATGACGACCCATGAACATTCGAGCTTTGACCGGGTGATGGAAGTCTTAAGTATGGTATAGAAAAGATTCAAAGCGATGTTGGTTTGATCTGATAGGCCAGGTTCGATGTTGGGTTGCCTTATGACGGGTACAGTCATGGGGAGAGCAGAGCTTTAAAAAGGGGTTGATGTTTTAAAGTGATTATTTCAATTTTAGATTATACGAGGAGAATTCAGTGAAGCCAATCGAAGGGTTTAAGAAAATCAAAGGTCATTTTTCGTAACTGAGTTAAAATCTGAAACCGGGTGTGAAAACGAAAGAAAAACATAGAGTTGTCAACAATGTGGGGCATCAATTTCAGAGGAATCCCATGCTCTAGCAGAAGAAGAAAAGAAAGAGATACCTTGATGAAAGCATAAAATGTAGAGATCTAAGTAATTCACAGGTCTTGTACCTGCTAGTAATCGATACAGAGGAAAAGCTGTAAATAACTAGATAACTAGAAACTGATCACCACAGTAGAAGTTATACTAAATTGCATCTAAAACATTCATCAAAGACGTATATGTAAAAAATGACATGAAGTATGAAATAATAGAGGAAAACACATAACTCAATCTTGATGGAATATGGAGTCTTCAATTCGCTTTGTATTAATCCTGGCTAAAAAAACTTTCTCTATTACAATATCCAATAGAAAAAGGCCCCCCTCTTGGTGTCTCTTCCTAAATGTATATTTAAACAAACTTCTAAACATTTAGAATTCTGATCGTTCTCGAAACTTGTCAATTACAAATGAAAAAATGGAGCGTTTCATCTCCTCATATTTTGTCTTCCCTCGTAAGGGCGGAGCACCTTCCTTTCTCTACTCTTCCAGATCCAGAAATAGAACGGGTTGACATCTGTCATTATTTAGCACCAGAAACCTGCCCCTTCACCTGCTCAATGCAAATGACACACCTTTCAACCAACTGGGCTATTGTAACACACCCACTACGAAATTTAAAATTTTTCGGCCTTTTCTTCTTTTCTCTGAGGAATAGACTTTACCCGAGTCCCTATGGGACCTGATATAGATCTTGTCATCCCTTATCCGCACTCATATGATCGGCGGTTATGGCCACAAGCCTTATCGGAGGGTACTCATCAACTTTTGCGATACCGAAAATCGTGATACAGGTATTCCCTTGTTCATTTTGGGGTTTCATCCATCAGAATTTCGTAGCTAGCGAATTACGAGGAAAACTCACCCTTGAAAACCATGTGTGTGAATCCATTTCGGGACTTCACCTATCGAGATTTCGCAAGTCGAGATTTTGGGGGATGCGATGACAGAAGGTCTCACATCGGGGTCTTCCGGGAGCCGAACTCCGAATTACTAACTCTAAACATACTTCCCTGTTTCGGGATTTCCGCCATCGGGAATTTAGGATATGCGATGACAGGAGGTCTTGCACTTAGGTTTCCCGGGAGCCGAAACTCTGAAACCTTAACATATGTATAGTTGTATATATGTGTCGCTCAGTCCATTTCGGGAATTCCCAGACTGGGTTTTCGGGACTGGTGAACATAAGCAAACTTACCGTCAGGTATCCTGGGTGCCGAAACACCGACACACCAAATACCGTCTATGTTAATCCATCTCGAGACTTCGCAAGTCAGGGGTTCTGGAGATGCGAGTACAAGGGAATATGCCCTTGAGCATTTCGATTTCCAAAGTGTCGAAGTCTCGTAACCTATCTGCATATTGTTCTTTCGGGACTTCACCCATCGGGATTTCAGGACTAACGTGTACAAGAAGACTGACCCTTGGGTTTCCCGGTTGCCAGAACACCAAAACACCAAGGCTTTCCCATGCTAGACCTTTTCCGGATCTCATACTTCAAGATTTCGCGATGGGTAATGACAAGAAGTCTCACTCCTAGGTTTTTCCGGGAGCTGGAACACTGAAAACTCATAACTACTCCATCCTATTATCATTTTGGGATTTCGCGAATCGGAGTTTCGCGATGTGCGCAGACAGGAGATCTCGCACCTAGACCTTCTAGGAGCCGAAACTCCAAAATACCGACTCCTAAACCTACACATCTATTTCAGGGTTTCTCCCATCAGAATTTTGCGGACCGGAGATTCAGGACTTACGAGTATAAAGGGACTCGCACTTAGGTATCCCGGGTACTGAAATGCTGAACTATCCTATCTCATCCACTCCTTAAACTATTTCAGGGTTTCGGTTATGGGGGTTTCGCGACTCGCGATGATCAGGGTTCTTCCCCTTTGTCTTCCCAGTACCAAAACGCTTACCGGTAGCCACGTGTCCTATAAATGGATGGTCCAGATACTCCCACAAACCCTGGGGATCTACGGTCCGAATTTCTTCTCTACTTACGAAGATAAAAGGAAAGGGGTTGAGGCATTAATGCCCTCCTTTCTTCCTCCAATCTAACTGTTGAAACTGACCTCTGATCTTCCGACAGGATCTCTTCCATCAATCGATACTTATCCACACGCTGCCATTTCGGGATTTCGCAAGTCGGGGTTTCGAGACTTGCGAGTGCAAGGGGACTCACCCTTGGGTATACCGGGTACCGAAATGCCAAAATGTTGAGGTCTTTCCATATCATAAATATATATATATATAAACTTAATCCATACGTGGTCTTTCCAATAAAAACATCCAGCCATCATTTCTGATCAAAACACCATGCAGACAGTCTTATACTGAAACCATTCATAATTGCACAGACTATGAACATACATGTCAGCATATAAATTTCAAGATACAAGATATAACACTTATCAGAAAAACACCAGGTGATGCAACTGCTGAGAGGGGTGCTCGTTTCCACCCAACCGTAGGCTCAACGATTTCGAATGGATTTACCACTAGCCACCCCCGAGCTGAGACCACGATGCTGTGAGACTAAGTCTTTGTTCACCAATGACCGAGAATGAAGGTTACACTCCTTCTTCTCTGCTATCACTCACTCTGTAGTTTTTCCAGAGTTCTTTCGATCTCTCTTCCTCTTTCCCTCGCGTCTGCCCCTTGATCGTACACTCTTCCTGCCTTTTCTCTTTTCGGTGAGGTTGCGTGTGGCACGATCTTCCTCGTAGTGGTCAGGTCTGAGGACTCTACGGATGGGTGGTTCACCCCCATCCCTCATTACTCACGAGGAGGTGTCAGTGTTTCGACACCCGGGATACCTGACGGTAAGTTTGCTTATGTTCACCAGTCCAAAAAACCCGATCTGTGAATTCCCGGAATGGACTCAGCGACACATATATACAACTATACGTATGTTAAGGTTTCAGAGTTTCGGCTCCCGGGAAACCTAAGTGCGAGACCTCCTATTGTCACATATCCTGAATTCCTGAAGGCGGAAATCCAGAAACAAGGAAGTATGTTTAGAGTTAGTAATTCGGAGTTCGGCTCCCGGAAGACCCCGATGTGAGACCTTCTGTCATCGCATCCCCCGAACTCCCGACTTGCAAAATACTGATAGGCGAAGTCCCGAAATGGATTCTCACACATGGTTTTGGTGTTTCATCTTTCCGGTGCTCGAGACTCTCAAGGGTCAGTTTTCCTCGTAATTCGCTAGCCGCAAAATTCCAATGGATGAAACCCCGAAATGAACAAGGGAATACATGTATCACGATTTCCCGTATCGCGAAATTCGATGAGTACCCTTCGATAAGGCCTATGGCCATAACCACCGATAAGATGAGTGTGGATAAGGGATGACAGGATCTGTATCAGGTCCCATAGGGACTCGAGGAAAGTCTATTCCTCGGAGAAAAGAATAAAAGGCCGAAAAGTTTTAAATTTTGTAGTGGGTGTGTTACAAATTGGTATCAGAGCATGGTTACAACACTTGGCCTGCTTGGGCTCATGAAGGAGTTGCACAGAAGCTCCGTTCAAAACACTCCTAAAAGGAGTAACCCTCTATCTTAACCTTCCTAATCAAAAGACGAAGTTAAGAATGAAAACTCCTATTATGTGTGTGTATATGTGAAGAATATAAATTATGTATTGGTTATAAATAAATATAAAAATTGACTAATAACCATCGTTTGTCTTTTGCACACAAGAGGAAGATCAACCATGGGGGAAATTATCAACGTATAGAATGGTGACTCACCAAGAGGTGGGGGAAGGCTCCCACAATTGAGACGAAGAGTCTGACGAAAGGAGGGCAGTAGGGGACCCTCCAGATCTAGCAGAGACTGTGAGGAGCCTCATAGTTGAATTACAAAGTTGCAAGGTTGACAATGAAAGGATGATGAAAGAACAAGAAAAGCAAACAAAAATTAACGCAGTTTTACTGCAGAGTTTATCTGATCTACAAAGACAAATGCAGCATGAACCTGAAACTCAGAAACAGGGTCATATCAGTGGCCACACTGAGAGGAGCACCTCGAAAAAGGTCCACCCCAGAGGTAAAGGACAAGCGGCAAACGATTCCTCTCAGAAGGAAGCGGGTGATTCAAAGGGCTCTTCTAGCAGCATAACCAGTTCCTATTCCCAAAGGAAACAGAAGAAGCAAAATCCTTCCAAAGGTCGTAAATTCAAAGAATTCAGAAAATCCAAACCACCCTCCTTCGACGGTGAAATAAAGAAGGGAGAGGAAGCAGAGGCCTAGCTGCTTGGACTAAAGAAGTATTTCAGAGTCCATGACTTATTAGAAAAATTGAAGGCCCTAGTAGCCACCTTCAACTTGAATGGAAAGGCTTCCATTTGGTGGGAAGACCTTAAGAATGTAAAAGGGATTCACGAAGAAGACCTGTCTTGGGAACGGTTTGAGAAATACTTCCGAAAGAAGTATTTGTCGGAAACATATTTCGATGAGAAGACTAAAGATTTTTATGAACTCAAACTGGGGCAACTCACTATAGAGGAATATGTCAGCATATTCCTCGAGTTGCTGAGGTATGTACCCTACATAAAAGCTGAAAAGGAAAAGGTGCAACGCTTCATCAGTGGACTACCTAAGGACTATTGGAATAGAATTGAATTTGATGAGCCAAACACTCTAGAAGGCACTATTCGAAAGACAACCTATTATCATGAACAATTTGGGCATTGAGTAGAACCTCGCGAAGGATGGAAACAGAAGAATAGTTCAAGATTTCATAAAAAGGGGATTAAATTCTCAGGATTTAAGAACTATAAGAAGAATTTAAGAATGAGCTTCCCAGCCGGGAGTGTGCACCAACAGAATTTTCCCTCCTTGAGAGGAAATAAAACTTCTAGACCCATATCAGTGAAGACTGATAACCCAAAGAGAGAACCTTTGAAATTCTGGGGTTGCGGGGAAGAACATCTATTGAGAGACTATACACACTAACAACAGAATAGTCGGAGGATTTATAACATCCAGGAAGCTACCACCGTCAATGATGTGGCCATGAGTGTGCCGCAAATTTATGCATCCTTGGATAATAACTAGGCTAGCCACCAAGCTTCAGTGGTGGTAATAGAAGGTATGATTTCCAACCATCTTGTGTTTTTTTGATTGACCCTGGTTCAAATTTGAGTTATATATCCCCTAAAGTTGTTGATAAGTGTAAACTACAGCCACAAAAACTTAACAAGCCATGGTTGGTACAGTTAGCCACTGGCACCAAAAGAAGGGTAGCGGAGATCATACCAACCTGCAAATTAATGTTGGGTGGATTTCCCACCCAAGAAACCCTTAACTTATTACCTTTGGGATCATATGATCTATTGATTGGTATGGACTGGTTGGCGGCCCATAAAGCTAGATTGGAATGTTACCATAAAACTTTAGAATGTGTAAGTAAAGAAGGGAAAAGGATAACCCTTCAAGGGATCTGAAAACCTGTCTCGGTAAGACAAATATCAGCTCTGCAAATGAGAAAGTATTGCCGAAAAGGATGTCCCCTATATGCAATACAGGTGTTGAAAACTATTGAAGATGACAAACCAAGCCTCGAAGACCACCCTACCCTGAGAGAATACAGAGATGTGTTTTCAGAAGAGGTATCGGGTCTACCTCCGAGAAGAGACATAGACTTCTCGATAGAACTTGCACCGACAGCGGTGTCGGTGTCTAGGACACCCTACCAGATGAGCACACCCGAGTTAGTTGAACTCAAGTTGCAATTAAAAGAAATGATGGATAAGGGCTATATCCAGCCCAGTGTGTCTCCATGGGGAGCACTAGTCCTGTTTGTGAAAAAGAAGGACGGTGCCCTTAGACTGTGTATATATTATAGACAACTTAATAAGGTAACCATAAAGAACAAGTACCCCTTGCCCAGGATCGATGACTTGTTCGATCAATTGGGGGGTGCGTTTATTTTCTCAAAGATTGACTTGAGGTTGGGATACCATCAAGTCTGAATTCAGGGTGAAGACATCCATAGAACTGCCTTCCGGACAAGGTATGGTCACTATGAGTTTGTGGTAGTGCCATTTGGGTTAACCAATGCCCCTGCCACTTTCATGTGCTTGATGAACAATGTACTCAAAAAATTCCTAGACAAATTTATGCTGGTTTTTATTGACGATATATTAATTTACTCCAAGAATAGAGAAGAGCATGAAGAGCATCTTAGGCTTGTGCTGCAAGTGCTGAGAGAACAAAAGCTCTATGCCAAATTCATCAAATGTGAATTCTTCCATAAGCAAATACATTACTTAGGCCATGTTCTATCCGAAGAAGGAGTAGCAGTAGATCCTGACAAAATCAGGTCTATCATGGAATGGCCTATCCCAAAGGACGTTTCAGATATCAGATCCTTTATGGGATTAGTAGGATACTATAGGATATTTATAAAAGGATTCTCCAAGATTTGTTGTCCAATCACTACCCTCCAGAAGAAGAGGATAAAATTCACGTGGACACAAAAATGTGAAGAAAGATTTCAAACCCTGAAACATCTACTGACCCATGCACCCATGTTGAAGATCGCCGATCCCGAAGCTGACTTCCTCGTGTGCACAGATGCCTGTAAGGAAGGGCTCAGAGGATTCCTTATGCAAGGAGGAAGTGTGGTCTGTTATGAATCCAGAAAATTGAATGAGCACGAAGTCAACTATGTGACCCATGATCTAGAGCTGGCTGTCATAGTGCATGCCTTGAAAATGTGGAGGCATTACTTTATGGGAAGAAAATTTGTACTTATGACAGATCACTGTGGATTGCGATAATTGTTTGACCAACCAAAGCTAAATGCTAGACAAGCTAGGTGGATGGCCCTCCTTAGCGAGTTTGATTTCGAAATCAAACACATTAAAGGAAAGGAAAATAGGGTGGTTGATGCCCTTAGCAGAAGTATGAAAACAATTCACCTCACCGCGGTGAGTACCTGTGAGACGGATGTCAAAGAAAGAGTTAGAAATGCACAAGGAACAGATCCATTCTTCCAGACTATGACCTCGTACCTGCAGCAAGAACCCACAGGGATAAAGTATGGAGACTACCAGATGATGGAAGAAGGTTTGCTCACTTACGAAAGCAGATTGTACATTCCAGATTGTGACAATTTGAAGAGGTTCATACTGGATGAACTACATAAAAGACCCTATACTGGTCATCCAGGATACCAGAAGATGATCATGGCCACCAGGAAACAATTCTATTGGCCTGGGTTGAAGAAAGACATGGCCGAGTACCTAGCCAAATGCATAGAATTCCAACAAGTAAAAGAAGAACACTGACACCCAGCAGGATTATTACAACCTCTACCAATCCCAGAATGGAAATGGGAAACCATCTCCATGGACTTCATCACCGGATTACCAACCTCGACCAAACAAAATGACACCATCATGGTAGTAGTGGATAAATTGAGTAATTTTTCTCATTTTATCCCCATCAAATCGACTTGCAAGGCAATAGACATTGCCCAGGTATTCATGAAGGAGATATTCAGACTGCATGGCATGACAAAAGAGATCGTGTCTGACAGAGACATGAAGTTCACTTCCAACTTTTGGAAATCACTGATGGCGGGTTTAGAGACCAAATTGTTGTTTAGCACCGCCTATCACCCTCAAACTGACGGACAAATAGAAAGAGTGAACCAAATAGTTGAATACATGCTAAGAATGCATGTAATGCATCAACCCAAGAAGTGGGAAGACTACCTGCCACTGGTAGAATTCTCCTACAACAACGGCTACCAAGCATCCTTAAAGATGAGTCCCTTCGAATTCCTCTATGGTAGGTCGTGTAACACTCCAGTCAGCTGGAGTAATCCTGTAAAGAGGATTTCTTTTGGACCCGACATGTTGAAATGAATGGAACAACAAGTGACTCAGATAAAACAAAATGTGAAGGCCACACATAATCGACATAAAAGTTACGCCAACCAAAAAGGAACTCCAAGAGAGTTCAAGACAGGAGACCATGTATATCTCAGAGTTAGGCCCAGGAAGAGTTCTATGAAAATGGGAGCGTGTGCCAAGTTAGTACCTCGGTATTATGGACCCTTTGAGGTTCTAGATAGAGTGGGACATGTAGCTTATAGGCTAGCACTTCCTCCCACAGTAAAAGCACATAATGTTTTCCATGTTTCATTATTGAAGAAATATGTATATGATGCTAACCATATAATTGATTGGTCTGTGATCCAGGTGGAACCGGAGGGAGAATTTCTACCAGAACCTCAATGCATACTGGATAGAAAGGAAACCCCACTCTGGAACCAAACCATTGCACAGGTCAAGGTGCAGTGGAAACATTTTGGCCCAGATGAGGCTACATGGGAAATGGAGGATGCCATGAAATAGGCATATCCGATTTTGTTTACATCTATACATGCACGTCAAGTTGATAGATAGAACATCGAGGATGATGTTCCTTTAAGGGGGAGGGAATTGT
>ML808047.1:84681-135245 GCA_009831015.1 Picea engelmannii
TTCTCTCGGGAGATTTGTTCATGTGTTTGTCCTACCTGATGCCTTGGATAGATTTCCTCACGAAGGCACCCTTTCGAGACCACTCCCTTACCTTCGAGAAGACCTTCTAGTCTGGTCTTCAAAACCTGGCGTAAATTACCTAAGGACCCAAAGGAGGATGTTATAGTTTAAGTCTTAAAATCTTGCACAAGGGAGAATGGTCCTCGTAGACCTCAACATTTAGGCATTTCGGTACCCGGAATACCCAAGGGTGAGTCCCCTTGCATTCGCAAGTCCTGAAACCCCGACTTGCGAAATCTCGAAATGGCAACGTGTGGATAAGTATCGATTGACGGATGAGATCCTGTCGGAAGATATGAGGTCAGTCACGACCATTAGATTGGAGGAAGAAATGAGGGCATTAATGCCTCAACCCATTTCCTTTTATCTTCGTAAGTAGCGAATAAATTGGGACCATAGATCCCCAGGGTTCGTGGGAGTATCTGGACCGTCCATTTATAGGACATGTGGCTGACGGTAAGCGTTTCGGTGTTTCGGTACCAGGGAAGACAAAGGGGAAGAACCCTAATCATCATGAGTCACGAAACCCCGATAACCGAAACCCCGAAATATTTTAAGAGTGGATGAGATAGGATCATTTGGCATTTCGGTACCCGGGATACCTAAGTGTGAGTCCCTTTATACTCGCAAGTCCCGAATCTCTGGTCCGTGAAATTCTGATGGGAGAAACCCTGAAATAGATGCATAGGTTTAGGATTCGGTATTTCAGAGTTTCGGCTCCCTGAAGGTCTAGGCGCGAGATCTCCTTTCTACGTAGATCGCGAAACTCCGATTCGCGAAATCCCGAAATGATAATAGGATGGAGTAGCTATGAGTTTTTGGTGTTTTGGCTCCCAGGAAAACCTAGGAGTGAGACTTCTTGTCATTACCCATCGCGAAATCTCGAAGTATGAGATCCGGAAAAGGTCTAGCGTGGGTAAGCCTTGGTGTTTCATTGTTTTGGCAACTGGGAAACCCAAGGGTCAGTCTTCTTGTACACATCAGTCCCGAAATCCCGATGGGTGAAGTCCCGAAAGAACAATACGTGGATAGGTTATGAGACTTCGACACTTTGGAAATCAAAATGCTCAAAGGCATATTCCCTTGTACTCGCATCTCCCGAACTCCCGACTTGAAAATTCCCGAGATGGCTTAACACAGATGATATTTGGTGTGTCGGTGTTTCGACACCCGAGATACCTGACGGTAAGCTTGCTTATGTTCACTAGTCTTAAACCCGATCTGCGAATTCCCAGAATGGACTCAGCGACACATATATAAAACTATATGTATGTTAAGGTTTCGGAGTTTCGGATCTCGGGAAACCTAAGTGCGAGACCTCCTGTCGTCGTATATCCCAAATTCTCGATGGCGAAAATCCCAAAACAGGGAAGTATATTTAGAGTTAGTAATTCGGAGTTAGGCTCCTGGAAGACCCCGATGTGAGACCTTCTGTCATCGCATCCCCCGAACTCCCGACTTGCGAAATCCCGATAGGCGAAGTCCTGAAATGGATTCGCACACATGGTTTTGGTGTTTCGGCTTTTCGGTGCCCGAGACTCTCAAGGGTCAGTTTTCCTCGTAATTTGCTAGCCGTGAAATTTCAATGGATGAAACCCCAAAATGAACAAGGGAATACCTGTATCACAATTTCCCGTATCGAAAAAGTCGATGAGTACCCTCTGATAAGGCCTGTGGCCATAACCGTCGATCAGATGAGTGCGGATAAGGGATGACAGGATCTGTATCAGGTCCCGTAGGGACTCGGGGAAAGTCTATTCCTCAGAGAAAAGAAGAAAAGGCCGAAAAGTTTTAAATTCAGTCGTAGGTGTGTTACAAATTGGTATCAGAGCATGGTTACAACACTTGGCCTGCTTGGGCTCATGAACGAGTTGCGCAGAAGCTCCGTTCAAAACACTCCTAAAAGGAGTAACCCCCTGTCTTAACGGTCCTAATCAAAAGACGAAGTTAAGAATGAAAACTCCTATTGTGTGTGTGTATATGTGAAAAATATGAATTGTGTACTGGTTATAAATAAATATAAAAATTGACTAATAACCAGCGTTTGTCTTTTGCACACAAGCGGAAGATCAACCACGGGGGAAATTATCAACATATAGAATGGTGACTCACCAAGAGGTGGGGGAAGGCTCCCACAATCGAGACGAAGAGTCTGACGAAAGGAGGGCAGTAGGGACCCCTCCAGATCTATTCGAGACTATGAGGAGTCTCATGGTCAAATTACAAAGCTGCAAGGCTGACAATGAAAGGATGATGAAAGAACAAGAAAAGAAAACAGAAATTAACACAGTTTTAATACAGAGTTTATCCGATCTACAAAGACAAATGCAGCATGAACCTAAAACTTAGAAACAGGGTCATATCAGTGGCCACACTAAGAGGAGCACCTCGAAAAAGGTCCACCCCAGAGGTAAAGGACAAGCGGCGGACGATTCCTCTGAGAAGGAAGCGGGCGATTCGAAGGGCTCTTCTAGCAGCAGAACTAGTTCCTATTCCCGAAGGAAACAAAAGAAGCAAAAGCCTTCCAAAAGTCATAAATTTGAAGAATTCAAAAACGCCAAACCACCCTGATTCGACTGTGAAATAAAGAAGGGAGAGGAAGCAGAGGCCTAGCTGCTTGGACTAAAGAAGTATTTTAGAGTCCATGACTTCTCAGAAAACTTGAAGGCCTGAGTAGCCACCTTCAACTTGAATGGAAAGGCTTCCATTTGGTGGGAAGACCTTAAGAATGTAAAAGGGATTCACGAAGAAGACCTATCTTGGGAACAGTTTGATAAATACTTCCAGAAGAAGTATTTGTCGGAAAAATATTTCGACGAGAAGACTAAAGAGTTTTATGAACTCAAACTGGGGAAACTCATTATAGAGGAATATGTTAGCAGATTCCTCGAGTTGTTGAGGTATGTACCCTACATAAAAGATGAAAAGGCAAAGGTGCAACGCTTCATCAGTGGACTACCTAAGGACTATCGGAATAGAATTGAATTTGATGAGCCAAAGACTCTAGAAGGCACTATTCGAAAGGCAATCTATTGTCATGAACAGTTTGGGCATCGAGCAGAACCTCACAAAGGATGGAAACAGAAGAATAGTTCAAGACTTCAGAAAAAGGGGATTAAATTCTCAGTATTTAAGAACTATAAGAAGAATCCAAGAATGAGCTTCCCAGCCTGGAGTGTGCACCAGCAGAATTTTCCCTCCTTGACCAAAAATAAAACTTTTGGACCCATATCAGTGAAGACTGATAACCCAAAGAGAGAACCTTTGAAATGTTGGGGTTGCAGGGAAGAACATCTATTGAGAGACTGTCCACACTGACAACAGAATAGTCGGAGTATTTATAACATCCAGGAAGCTACCACCGTCAATGATGTGGCCATGAGTGTGCCACAAATATATGCAACCTTGGCCAGGCTAACCACCAAGATTCAGTGGTGGAAATAGAAGGTATGATTTTCAACCATCTAGTGTCTATTTTGATTGACCCTAGTTCAAATTTGAGTTATATAGCCCCTAAAGTTGTTGATAAGTGTAAACTACAACCACAAAAACTTACCAAGCCATGGTTGGTACAATTAGCCACTAGCACCAAAAGAAGGGTAGCAGAGGTCATACCAACCTGCCAATTAATGTTGGGTGAATTTCCCACCCAAGCAACCCTAAACTTATTACCCCTGGGATCGTATGATCTATTGATTGGTATGGACTGGATGGCGGCCCATAAAGCCAGATTGGACTGTTACCATAAAACCTTAGAATGTGTAAGTAAATAATGGAAAAGGATAACCCTTCAAGGGATCTGAAAACCTGTCTCGGTAAAACAAATATCAACTCTGCAAATGAGAAGTTATTTCCGAAAAGGATGTCCCCTATATGCAATACAAGTGTTGAAAACTATTGAAGATGACAAACCAAGCCTCGAAGACCACCCTACCCTGAGAGAATACAGAGATGTGTTTCCGGAAGAGGTATCGGGTCTACCTCCGAGAAGAGACATAGACTTCTCGATAGAACTTGCACCGGGAGCGGTGCCAGTGTCTAGGACACCCTACCAGATGAGCACACCCGAGTTAGTTGAACTCAAGTTGCAATTAAAAGAAATGATGGATAAGGGCTATATCCGGCCCAGTGTGTCTCCATGGGGAGCACCAGTCATGTTTGTGAAAAAGAAGGACGGTACCCTTAGACTGTGTATATATTATAGACAACTTAATAAGGTAACCATAAAGAACAAGTACCCCTTTCCTAGGATCAATGACCTGTTCGATCAATTGGGGGGTGCGTCTATTTTCTCAAAGATTGACTTGAGGTCGGGATACCATCAAGTCCGAATTAAGGGTGAAGACATCCATAGAACTGCCTTCCGGACAAGGTATGGTCACTATGAGTTTGTGGTAGTTCCATTTGGGTTAACCAATGCCCTTGTCACTTTCATGTGCTTGATGAACAATGTACTCAAAAAATTCCTAGAAAAATTTGTGTTAGTTTTTATTAACGATATATTAATTTACTCCAAGAATAGAGAAGAGCATGAATAACATCTTAGGCTTGTGTTGCAAGTGCTGAGAGAACAACAGCTCTATGCCAAATTCAGTAAATGTGAATTCTTCCATAAGCAATTACATTACTTAGGCCATTTTCTATCCGAAGAAGGAGTAGCAGTAGATCCTGACAAAATAAGGTCTATCATGGAATGGCCTACCCCAAAGGACATTTCGGATATCAGATCCTTTATGCGATTAGTAGGATACTATAGGACATTTATAAAAGGATTCTCCAAGATTGGTTGTCCAATCACTGCCCTCCAGAAGAAGGGGATAAAATTCATGTGGACATAGAAATGTGAAGAAAGATTTCAAACCCTGAAACATCTACTGACCCATGCACCCGTGTTGAAGATCGTCGATCCCGAAGCTGACTTCCTCGTGTGAACAAATGCCTGTAAGGAAGGGCTCGAAGGATTCCTTATGCAAGGAGGAAGTGTGGTCTGCTATGAATCTCAAAAATTGAATGAGCACGAAGTCAACTATGTGACCCATGATCTAGAGTTGGCTGCCATAGTGCATGCCTTGAAAATGTGGAGGCATTACCTCCTGGGAAGAAAATTTGTACTTATGACAGATCACTGTGGATTGCGATATATGTTTGACACACCAAAGCTGGATGGCCCTCCTTAGCGAGTTTGATTTCAAAATCAAACACATTAAAGGAAAGGAAAATAGGGTGGTCGATGCCCTTAGCAGAAGTATGAAAATAATTCACCTGGCCGCAGTGAGTACCTGCGAGATGGATGTCAAATAAATAGTTATAAATGCACAAGGAACAGATCCATTTTTCCAAACCCTGACCTTGTACCTGCAGCAAGAACCCACAGGGATAAAGTATGGAGACTAGGTTTCCAGAACACCGAAACACAAAGGCTTACCCATGCTAGACCTTTTTTTGATCTCATACTTCGAGATTTCGCGATGGGTAAGTCTCACTCCTAGGTTTTCCCGGGAGCCGGAACATCGAAAACTCATAGCTACTCCATCCTATTATCATTTCGGGATTTCGTGAATCGGAGTTTCGTGATGTGCGCAGATAGGAGATCTCGTGCCTAGACCTTCCGGGAGCCAAAACTCAAAAATACTGACTCCTAAACCTACACATCTATTCCAAGGTTTCTCCCATCAGAATTTCACGGACTGGAGATTTGAGACTTGCGAGTATAAAGGGACTCGCACTTAGGTATCTCGGGTACTGAAATGTTGAACTATCCTATCTCATCCACTCCTTAAACTATTTCGGGGTTTCGGTTATCGGGGTTTCGCGACTCGCGATGATCAGGGTTCTTCCCCTTTGTCTTCCCGGGTACCGAAACGCCAAAATGCTTACCGGCAGCCACGTGTCCTATAAATGGACAGTCCAGATACTCCCATGAACCCTGGGGATCTACGGTCCCGATTTCTTCGCTACTTACGAAGATAAAAGGAAAGGGGTTGAGGCATTAATGCCCTCGCTTCTTCCTCCAATCTAACGGTCGCGACTGACCTCAGATCTTCCGACGGGATCTCTTCCATCAATCGATACTTATCCACACGTTGCCATTTCATGATTTCGCAAGTCGGGGTTTTGAGACTTGCGAGTGCAAGGGGACTCGCCCTTGGGTATTTCGGGTACCGAAATGCCGAAATGTTGAGGTCTATGAGGACCATTCTCCCTCGTGCAAGATTTTAGGACTTAAACTATAACATCCTCCTTCGGGTCCTCGGGTAATTTACACCAGGTTTTGAAGACCAGACTGGAAGGTCTTCTCAAAGGTAAGGGAGTGGTCTCGAAAGGGTGCCTTCGTGAGGAAATCTATCCAAGGCATCAGGTAGGACAAACACAGTAACAAATATCCCGAGAGCAGACTTGAAAATATGTATTAGTTCATCATATATATATATATATATATATATATATATATATATATATATATATATATATATATATACATAAACATAAGCCATATGTGTTCTTTCCAATAAAAACATGAAGCCATCATTTCTGATCAAAACACCATGCAGACAGTCTTATACTGAAACCATTCATAATTTCACAGACTATGAACATACATGTCAGCATATAAATTTCAAGATACAAGATATAACACTTATCAAAAAAACACCAGGTGATGCAACTGCTGAGAGGGGTGCTCGTTCCACCCAACCGTAGGCTCAGCGATTCCGAATGGATTTACCACTAGCCACCCCCGAGTTGAGACCACGATGCTGCGAGACTGAGTCCCTATTCGCCAGTGACTGAGAACGAAGGTTACTCTCCTTCTTCTCTGCTATCACTCACTCTGTAGTTTTTCCAGAGTTCTTTCGATCTCTCTTCCTGTTTTCCTCACGTCTGCCCCTTGATCGCACACTCTTCCTACCTTTTATCTTTTCAGCGAGGTTGCATGTGGCACGATCTTCCTCACGATGGTCAGGTCTAAGGACTCTGCGGATGGGTGGTTCACCCCCATCCCTCATTACTCATGAGGAGACATTTACCTACCAACCTAGCAAGTGATTTAATTTTGGGCCAGCGAGCCGCTCTTGGTTCTCCAAACCAGTGAAGTCCAAATACGGTATTGGTTTTGGTGGAAGTTAACGCCACCATTCCAGGTGCCTTCCACCACCTTTCTTCAGCCATCGTGGTCTCTTTTTCAGCACATCCCCCTCTCAGCAGTCCTGCAATATATATAGTCATAATATTATTTACATTCATCGACCTTTTTCACAAGGTCCATTCACATCACACATTCACATTTCTGAGTTTGCCACAATACTTGGCCAGTATAGTTATTTTTACAGATTGGGGGAAACAGGGTGTTATAGCTATCAACCTGGAAGGCTCTGCTTGGTTGCTTGCCTCAAAGGTGTAACAACTCTTCGCCAACTGTGGAAACCTTTTCTCTACTTGTGGGTCTTCCGTGATGATAGAGCATAATTGTAAACTTGGTTGTACTAGCCATTTGTCCACTTGGACCATATCAACCTAGCTTATCTGGGATATCTCTGCTTTCTCCTTCTCCACGTTTTCTTTGATGTCCAGTAGGTGTTTAGCTATATTGATTTTGCCCAACGTCCCAGCATTGCCTTCCTTATCAAGGTCTAACAAACTTTTATTTATCAAGGCAAACGTTTCCTCACAAGAATTCATCACCTCTTTAGCTCTCCCCCTGCTTTCTGATATATTTTTCTCCCATACCTTCAACAAGATATTCCCTTTAGTTTGTTCTGCGATGGATAGTTTGGAGCTGCTAACCATATCTATCTTCGTCATAGCTATAACAGTGTCTTGGAAAGAAACCCAAGTTTCCCCAGCTTCTCTTTCTCTCAAAGAAATATTTTCTAATACTTGATCTATCGTCTGAAAGTGGTTCTAAATGGTTCCCACTTTTACAAGCAAGTCTTGTTGAGCCATTAATACCTTCTGTCGGATTTTGACAGCTTGGGATCTGAACATTTTTATGTCTAAAACCTTATTCTCGGCGACATCCAACTTCGATTGTAACTATATTATTTGATGCTCCTTCTGGCTTACCTGTGTTTGTCTTACTTGCACCGACTGGCGCACCAACTCAAGGTCGGATCTAAGCTTCTCGATCTCCTGCAGATTAGTTATTATAGCCTTCTCGATGCTTCTTCTCACCTCATACCTGGTGTTTTCTTCCACCATAACCACCCTATCTTTCAACTTGTCGATTAAGAGGTTCTTTAGCTTCAACTGTGCCTTCAAGATTCCCACGGGGTACTGGTTAGATGTAGCATAAGCCCCCAGTGTTCCTGCTATCTCGTCGACGAATTCCTCCTCCCCTACGGCCTTTCCTTCTGTCAATATTTTAAATATTTTATCCACTACGCCCGCTTTTTGATATGATTCTTGCTTCACTACAACCTTCCTTTTCTTATCAAAGAAAAATTAATTAGGGGGTAATTCTTCAACTGAAATGAGCGTTAGTTCTTCACCGAAAATCCATCCCGCATCGAGGTTCCCCTTTGTGAACTGTAAGGGTGTGATAGAAGCAATGGGACTACTGATTTCATTGAATGGTTTCTTTGGGGTAGCATCTGTGGCTAGCTTGTTTGACATGAGCGATAGTGATTTGCCCGACCCTTGCGAGGGTATCTCTGCTTGACCTTAGACCTGCTTTCTCGGTGTACCCTTTTCGGGGTTTCCTTCCTGTTGGTAGGGGATTTTGGCTCCTCGCTCTGAGGTTCCAGCCTCCCATGTTTCCTCTTGGTTCTTCTCCTTGTTAGGACTCGAGTCCTTTGAACCTTTGTCTTCCATCTGCTATGTCACTAGAAGCTTTGGGGATTCACCCTATAAAACCTAGGGGAGACAACTTCGTCGGTGCTCCTGGAATTTAAGGAAATTGGCCATATCTCTGGGTGGAAGGGCTTGAATCCGACTTAGGACTTCAGAGTAGGACCTCGCACCCTGGAATATTTCATCATGAGGGGAATCCTCATGTTCATATATCTTCAGGCCACAACTCGCCAGGTGATTGCTCACAACCTTATTAGGTTCGTGCTTCTTGAACTCAATATCCACCAGCTTCATTTCTTCTAAAGACGTAGCCTCAGCTTTGGCATGGAAAAAATCTAACAAGGAATATGCACCATTATGAATGGGGAACGGTGGCCATACCTTTTTTGATACTCCTTTGAGCTCTTTGCTTATTCTGCCAAACACAGTCTATCTGGCGATCTCACGACACAATAGCTTATCTGGCAAGAATAGCGGTAGAGCATATGGAGGAACAGAGGTGCCGAAAACCATGATATATGAAAATTCCACCTCTATATACCAATCTGCCACGCTACTCAGGTTGGTCGTGATGCTATCTGAAATCCTAGGAGGCGGTTGGCCGAAGATGGCGACATGCAATGGCACCATTACCCAGTTGAAGATCTCGTAAATGAATTCTTTGGCTTTATCCTCCCAAAGCTTCAAGTGGTAGACATGAATAGGCTCTATATTAGATGGAGCCCAGCTCCAGTTCATTAGTGGGAAGGGTGTCATGAAGCAGATAACATCCATGATGTAAGCAGACATAAAGAACGAAGCTTCTTTCTTACTCGCCCTCTATGCTCGATATTCGGTAATTCGACTGGTCAGACTGTCAGACAACAGTTTGGCCCAGTCGAAGGAGAAACCCTTAGCAATTGTATGAATAAGCAGTACCCATGGGAGGAAAAAATGAGTAGTGTCCTCCTTCCCATACAACCTACAGGCCATCATCGCTATATACTTGAATTGTGGCTCCAAGGAAGAGATTGAATAGATTTTGTGAGTATCAGCCCTGAATTTCGTGGGATGTGAGACCCAATCTTTGATCAGATCAGAAAAAAAATTTGCATACTTCTCGCACTCCTTCTTCTTGAAACCTTCTATAAATTCAGCATTGTGAGTAAGGTTCGGTGTGGGTGACAATTTATACATTGCCCACAAATGTTTTGGTCTGAAAGTCCCAATCGTTACCTTTTGTTCGTTGATAATCGTCCTGGTCAGGATGTCCACGTGGTCCAGCGCCCACCTGATCATATCAAAATAGGGAAGGAGATGGGGCCTCACCACTATTTTTTGCATCTCTGCTTGAGCGACGATTTTGTATTTGGTTGACAAGTCATCCTTCTCATTGTCGCTAGAATCATCTGAACAGTTTACCGACTCAAATTGCATAATGTTGGAAACGTATGACCATGTCTTGACAGAATTAATACTTCGCGGCGAGGTATCGGAAACAATGTTTGAACCCTGACCTGAACTCTCGGCAGCTTCCTTGGGCGCTTTTCGTGGAGCCATGATAGAGAAACCTGCAACTGGATCTCCTGTCGAAAAAATTGAAAACACAAACCGAAATTATCCTGGTGAAATGGCTCTGCACGTAAATAGAAATGAAAACTGAAATAATGAAGGAAAAACTCTCTATCTTGATCATTTAATCCCGTGTGTGTCATTGCCAATAGAATGGTCAAATCCCTTAATAGAAAGGTTTAGAAGTAAAAACAAGATCTTACCATCCGTCACCTCACTGCAATTCAAATAAATGTCATAAATGCTTAACGATTCATAACATTGAAAAACAAAGAATCATTTAAAACTTCATCTGTAAACCGTGTGTGTTAAAGTTTGTTTAAGGCGCTAATTTATCTGGTTTAGTACTTTCATTTTAGTGCCCTTAGTTTCTAATCCCCTTTTCGACGTTCGCCACATCGGGTGTTTTCGCTCCTAGCCACTGAACCTTAAAAACCCGAAATCGCGATGGTGTGATTTAATTGATTAAAAGTGATTTGACTTAAGACTTTAATTAATCCATTCTTAATTAAAGAAAGTCATGACTTCATGGATCGGGGTTACAAAGGTGTTTCCCTTTGGGGAAACAATCGTTGAGTCGCAAAATCACGATAGTTTCTAACTAGGGTTTTAAATGATTTGTTCTTGATACTAACCTGGGTAACTTTAACACGACTTCGCAAGTCGGAGGCTTGAGAAACATTCAACGCGTAACTCCTGAGAGCAAGGGTACGAGGTACTAAGAGATGATAATCCCCGCTTAGTTTTTTAGTAATGGTGATTAGAATTAGAAAGGTTTTCTCCATTTCGTACGTCAGGATACTGCGATTTTAGAGGGTAAAAACATGAAACAAACGAAGTCCCGAAATCCAACCTTTTTGGGCTTAAGTATAACATTTCATGTATTTAGAGAAAGGAGGCTCCAACACCTAGCACAAGTTCTAGCTTAACCAGAAATATCACCCCAGCTGCAACAACATCACCATACAAAGTTAGTGCACCTCCTCAAGGAGTAATGCACAATAGAGAGATACCAAAAGACTGAACAATAATAACTTGTGCAGTTACAGCTACTACTTCACTTCCTCCAAAATTGTGCCTTGCTTCTGTGTAGGTGGGAGAGTGTGAGTAAGTGAAAAAATGAGCTAAGGTACCTCCTTATTTATAGTCTTCTTGTCCTTCTAGCTAGGCCAACTTCTCTTCTGGGAAGGTGTCTTTCCATTATACTTTATTATTCTGGGTCAACTTCTCTTCTAGGGTATTTCAACATCTATCCAATGGATATGTTGCTTCCCAAATCTTCTTTGCATCTAAGAAAGGTCATCTAGGAGGGAAAAATCCTCCCGCAACTACCAAAACATCAACACTCTCTCTTAGCTAGGGAGGCATCCTTCACAATGTCTTCATTTGGTAGTCCATTGACTACTCTGCAGTCTGCTAACCAGAACATAGCTACTACAATGCCTTTGGTAGCTCGAATCATCAGGCACAGTCTCTGCGATCAAACGGTAGCACACACAGCTACATACAAATGATCTGGTAATCTCCATGGCAATCAACTAGTAGCACACAACTACTACAATGTCATCCAATAGATCACAATTGTTGCCAACTAGTACAAAACTATTGTCCAGTGACACACAGTCACTGCTAGTGGAACACATCCATTGTAGTAGCACACAACTATTGTCCATAGTCACACAGCCTCCGCCAATGGAACACATCCACCGAAGTAGCACATAGTTATTGTCTAGTGTCACACAACCTCTTTCCAATGGAACACATCCACCGTATTAGCACATAACTATTGTCCAGAGATGCACAGTCTCTGCCAGTGGTACACAACCACCAAAGTAGCACACAACTACTATGCAGAGTCACACAGACTCTGTCAGTTGAACACATCCACTGCAGTAGCACACAGATACTGTCCAGAGACACACAGTCTCTGCTAGTGGTACACAACCACCAAATTAGCACACAGATATTGTCCAGAGTCGCACAGCCTCCACCAGTGGAATACATCCACCGTAGACTCACATAGATATTGTCCAGAGACACACAATCTCCTCTAGTGGTACACAACCATCGAAGTAGCACAAAGCTAATGTTCAAAATCACACCATCTCCACCATAGTCTTATGACTATGTGTGTGATATTTCTTCTCTCAGCAGGTTCGACAGTGCATTACCCCCTCAGTCACCTCACGTGATTGATCCAGGGAACCCTTGGCCAAAGGGGTTAGCTATCATGAGAAGAAACAACACATATTCCTCTCAATGAGGGTGGAGATTCAGCAAAACTCCAAGCTTGTCCCTGAAGTACTCATACTTCACTCTTGACAAGGGATTGGTGAGGATGTCCACTATCTGCTCATCTGTGGATATGTATTGGAGTTCTACAGCTCCTCTCTGCACCATGTCCCGAATGTAATGATATTTTATCTCTATATTCTTAGATCTATCATGGAATATAGGGTTCTTGGTAATCTTCAAGCAACTTTGATTGTCACAATGTATCAAAGTTGGCTCCAATTCTAGATTAAATATCCCAGATAGCAACTTCTGGAGCCACACTACTTCATGGCTTGCCACGCTTGCTGCGATATAATATGATTTTGATGTATTGAGTGAAATTGATGTCTGCTTCCTACTCAACCATGAGATCATGCCTGATCCCAGACTGAAACAACATCTGGAAGTACTCTTTTGATTCACTACACTCCCTGCCTAGACATAATTTGTATATCCCTGTAGCTTCACATCTCCACCTAAGACATATCTCAATCCATATCCAACCATACCATGAAGGTACCTTAACATATGATTTGTTTCCATCCAATGTACCTGTCTAGGTTCAACCATGTGTTGACTCAAGGTGTTCACTGCAAAGCATATGTTTGGATTGGTGTTAACCATGTACATTAAGGATCCAATCAACTGTATGTACATCATCGGATCCACCAAATATGAAAATTGTTACTCAAGAGCTTCATATTTATCTTCATAGGTGTGGGCATGAAATTGCATTCCATCATCTCGAATTTCTTCAGGATCTTAACAGTATATTTTCCTTGGCTAAGGAAAATCTCATCTGATCTTTTCCATACCTCCAATCCCTAAAAATAATGCATCATACCTAGATCCTTCATCTCGAACTTTGAAGAGAGCTCCCTCTTACACCAAACTATGAGATTCTCATCTCTTTTCAGAAATAGGTCATCCACGTGTAGGATTAATGGGAAACCATTAAATAATTGTCTGATATGGCATATCATGCCCTGGATACCTGCTTGGAACCATACAAAGCCTTCTTCAATCTGTAGACATGAGACTCCTTCTCATGTATCTTTTAGTTTCTCTATGTACACTTCTTTTGGCTACCGGAGCATGTGTTTCGTCATAATATTCTCCCTCTTTCTAGGAGAATCCTCAGACCATAAATCAAGATTTGTACATCTCTATGCTACCATCTGCAACATGCTTGATCTTGTAGATCAACTTGGAAGTCACTACTAACTTCCCTTCTGGTCTCGGAACCACTTCTCACACAACATTCTTCATGATGGATTGATACTCCTCCATCATGGAATCCTTGCATTCCTGCTTCTTGGCAGCTTCTTCAATGGTGGAAGGCTCTAAATCAATGATGTTGCTCATCAGCGCCACATAGATGGAAAACATGTGTGGTTTTTGGAACTAAGGAAAAATATATATCCCAATCCTTCTGATTGGCTTCCTCCTCTGTCACTATAGCAAGGTCTATCGAGACAAGGGAATCCTCCCAGGAGATCTCATGTATCCTAGAAGCCTCTGAATATTCAAGCTAGCCTCCTCAACTCATGGCACATGTTTGTGAGTCTTGGAAGACGTCTATGTCTCCTATCTGAATCTAAGAAGGAATACTTTCTGAATGAAATTCTCTAAGCCATTGACTCTCTCTGAGATCAGGTTCACTCTGAATTTGCATGCTACCTCTGAATCTTGAATCCCTCTGAGTCTATACGATCTCGGGATCCACTAGCTTCTGCTGCATCTGTTGACTTATTCCGAAGTGTGATCTCCTATGGACTATGTTGGGAGGTTTCTCCTCCCTATTGGATCCTAAGGGTTGACTCCCTTTGAAATCTAGCTCCTTCTGAGTTGGTACTTGGTGGGGCCACCTGCCTCACCACTGGTGGTGTCATCTGCTTCTCTTTGAAGTATGGCTTATTAATTCCATGTATCTGTATGAGAACATGCTTGTTTACTGCATCATTTCTAGGTAGGCCCTTCTGGCACTACTGACTCTTCCTGATGATATGAAGAGTGGTAAAATTAACTATACGGTCATCTTTGGAGCCCTCTGTTGCTCATAGACAATATCCATAAGAGATACTCTTCTTCATCTTCTACTTGACATAGGTGTGTGTGTTCATGTACATAGTTCTATGTCTCGACTAGAGACAGTTCTAAATAATTGACTCCTACAACCGTCATCATATGTCCTTCTCAGAGCTATCACCTATGACCTTCCCGGAACAAGAGACAAGAATAACATTTCCATGGTAACCTCCTTGGAATGGTTAGTAATCAAGAACATCTCCTAGAGGAGATCAATTTCATCTTGCATACAAGTATATCATTAATAATGAACAATGAGCATTTTCTTAATGGTAATCGTACCGAGAGTATTCAGGTGTACCTGAACATTTGATAGAATTAACAAATAATGAAGTTGTAAATACTATTATCCTAGGTATAGTACTTACTTAAGAAACAACAATATAAAACATCAAACATGATATGCAAACCTGGAGTCTCACATTGTTGTCTTGCTTGAGTTTCCTTCTATCGTTCATATGCATGGAAACACCATTGTCTAAAAGACAAATTATTCATGCTTTGATGCTTTTTGAGTGCTCTTTGGAATCTGCTGCATGTGCATGGTGTTTCTTCTTCTCCTTTTCATTTCTATCTGGACATTGAAAGGCATAATGTCCCATCTTCTAGCAACTATAGCATCTCACCTTTGATGCATCCTTCTTGTAACGAGGTATATTAGACCTCTTTGGGATGCTCTCTTCCCTTTTCTTTCTCTTCTTCACTTGGGTACCAAGTGCTTGATTTTATTCCTCATTAGTCTTTTGTGTCTTGGATATCATCTTGGATTCCTCTTGAGTGCAATCTGACCATAACTTGTCAAACTTGGGCAATCTCCTTCTTGTGAAAATTCCTTGGAAAAATGGGTCCCATGAGGAAGGGAATCCATTGAGTGTGGTGGTCACAAGTTCAACGTATTCTACTGGATATCCAATAGTTTCTATCTGATCCTTGATCTGTGAGATCCTTGTAGGGAAGTTGGCTATCGTCTCTGACTTATTCATAGTCACATTTCTGAGTTGATGTCGTAGGGTAAGCTTCTGACTGGTGTTCCTAGTTTCATAGAGTCTGGTTATGGCATCAAACATCTCCTTTGAATTATTTAGTTCTGATACATTTGGTTTCAGGTGATCCTTGATTGAGTATGTCAAGATCCTCTTGGCCTTGACCTCATTCTTCTTGAACTTTGCCTTTGCTTCTTTGTCTTCAGGTTTTGGAAGAATCTTCTTGTCATGATCCAATAATTAATCATATTCTAGAATGAGTTGTATTATATGCTTCCAGGATCTTAAGTTATCTGCTCCATCCAATCTATCCTCAACTCTCATACTCATTGACATTTTCGTCGGTAGAAACCCTAGCACTGAAAAACCTCAATTTTTCAAACTTCACCAAACTACAGGCTAAGGGTCTCAGGGGGTGTACTAGGTTAGGGAGCACTGATCTGTGAAGTAATTATTCCCAATGTCCTTGGGATAGTTCTCAACGAGCTTGACAAAGTATTGCAGTTGCAAGGTATCGTTGTAGCGATCTTCCTTCCAGTGGTCAAATTGTTGTGAAGGTAACTAGCTCTGATTCCATGTTGGATTCTCCTTATTTACAGAGCATTAGTGTCACTAGTGTTATTTTACTTCATTACCATTAACATATATATCATGTATTGAGAAGTAGCAACATAAACAAGAGTAAGAAAATATAACAAGAGATTTATCCTGGGAAAACCCCAAATGGAGGAAAAAACCTAGCAACCTTTCTTAGATAGATTTTGTTCACAAAGAAATTCCAATCAGATAAACCCTAGCACAAGTTATATCTTAACCATAAATGCCACCCCGGCTACAGCAGCAGCACCATACAAAGCTAGCGCACCTCCTCAAGGAGTAGTGCACAAGAGAGAGATACCAAAAGACTGAGCAATAATAAATTGTGCAGTTGCATCTACTGCGTCACCTCCTCACAACTTGTGCCTTGCTTCTGTGTAGCTAAGAGAGTGTGAGTGATTGAACAAATGAGCTAAGGTGCCTCCTTATTTATAGTATATTGTCCTTCTAGTTGGTCCGGGTTCTCTTCTGGGAAGGTGTATTTTAACTATACTTTATTCTTGTTGGGTCGACTTCTCTTTTAGGGTATTTCAACATCTATCCAATGGATCTCTTGCTTCTGGAATCTTCTTTGCATCTAAGAAATGTCATCTAGGTGGGAAATATCCTCCCGCAGCTACCAAAAAATCAACATTTTTTAGTAACATGATCTCTGAGGAAATCGTATTTGATTGGTATATGTTTGGTTTTAGAGTGCATTACAGGATTCTTAGAGATACTTATAGCACTGGTGTTATCACATTTGATAATGATTGGATGATCATATTTCACTTGTAAATATTCTAGGGTTTGTTTCATCCAGATTACTTGTGTGCAGAAAGATGCAGCTACAATGTATTATGATTATGTTGTGGATAGTGATAGATATGTTTGTTTCTTACTTAGTCATGCCACCAGAGACTTTCCTAAGAAGAATGCTCCTCCACTGGTTATTTTCCTGTCATCTATACTACCTGCCAATCTGCATCAATATAGGCATTCAAAGTAAACTCTTTTGTTTTTGGATACCATAATCCAAAGACTAAGTTAGATTGTAGATATATGAATATCCTTTTTACTTCTTTTAAGCGAGTTTCTTTAGGTGTGGATTGAAACCTACCCACTAGTCCTACAGCCTACATTATGGCAGGTCTTTTTGTTGTTGCATAGAGTAGACTTCCAATCATAGATCTATACATAGTCTTGTCTACTTTTGGTGAATCATCATCTAAGCGCAATTATCATCATGTGACCATAGGAGTGTTGATTGGTTTGCAGTATTCCATTTGGAATTTCTTGAGCATTTCTTTGACATATTTATTTTGGCATATGAATATGCATTTTTCTGTTTGAGTAACTTGTAGACCTAAGAAGAAAGTTAGTTCATCTAGCATAGACATTTCGAACTCTTTCTGCATTTCCGTGGCAAACTTTTTGATTCATATAGTCATGTTACTTCTAAAGATTATATCATCCACATATACCACTACAACAATCATATTTTGTTCTTAAATTTTGATATAAAGATTACTATTAGTAGTTTCTTTCTTATATCCTTGTTGTTGTAGATACTGATCAAGTCTTGAGAACCATGTTCTAAGGGATTGTTTAAGACCATAAAGAGCCTTCTTCAATTTGCAAACATAGTCTGGTTTTTCTGTCAACCTAAACCCTTCAGGTTGTTCTATGTAGACTTATTCTTCTAAGGTTTCGTTCAGGAATGGTGACTTGACATCCATTGAATAGATTTGGTGGCCTCTAATCTTGCTACTGGGGAAAAGGTTTCTCCAAAGTCAATTCCTTCCACTTGGGCATATCCCTTGCATACTAGTATGGCTTTATTTTTATGATCTATCCATTTTCATTGAGTTTGTTTTTAAATATCCATTTGGTTCCTACTACATTTTTATATTTAGGTTTTGGAACCAATTCCCAAGTCTGACTTTTTTCAATTTGATCAATTTATTTGTTCATTTCTTTTATCCAGTCTTCACTCTTGTTGGCTTCTGCAAAATATTTAGGTTTTACTATTGAAAGAATTGTCTGTTCAGAGTCAAATCTGACTTTCCTTCTTGTTTATACACCTGAATCTTTATCTCTTGTAATCTTATTTTCATGGTGATTATTTTGAACTCTTTTTTATGGTGCTTTTGGAAAGGGTGTTTCTTGTTCATCCTTCTAATCATTAGTTTGTGGTTCATTTTCTTGTAGTTCTCCACTATATTCTTCATCTTGTGATTCACCATCTTCTTCATCATCACTAGTTCTTCTCCATTCATCAATTTTTGTTTCATCTTGAGATTTGATTTTTCTCAATTTTAGATCATCTATTTTTACATTTTCACTTTCCACTATTTTGTGCAATCTTAGATTATAGCATTTGTATGCCTTTTTGTTAGGTGAATAACCCAAAAATATACCTTCATCTGATCTAGAGTCAAATTTCCCTAGATTATCTTCATCCCTCTTAATGTAACACTTGCTTCCAAAGACTCTGAAATGTTTCACATATGTTGGTCTTCCAAACCACAATTCATAAGGGGTTTTCTCATGGTTATCTCTAAGTTGTTCTCAGTTAAGTATGTGGATTGTTGTGTATATTGCATCTCTCCAAAAAAAATCTGGAAGCTTGGCTTCATTCAACATAGTTCTTCCAACCTCTTGAAAAGTTATGTTTTTCCTCACCATAACTCCATTATGTTGAGGAGTTCTTGGAGATGAGAATTGTCTCTTGATTCCATGATCTTCAAAAAACTTATTGAATTCTTTAGAGGTAAATTCCCCTCCATTATATGATCTTAAATATTTGATTTTGATATATGTTTCATTCTCTACATAAGTCTTGAATGCTTTAAACTTTTCAAATGCCTCAGATTTTCCTTTATGTAGTCATCAATGATCAAAATGAAGTAGTGTTCCCCTTGTATTCTTCTAGTCCTAGACGGCCCACAGATATCAGTGTGAAAAATCTCCAAGGGTTTTGATGTAGAATGCTCTTTTGTCTTGAGTCTGACTCTTTTCTACTTTCCTAATTGGCAGTGTTTGCAAACAAGATCTGAGGTCTTGATGACTTTTGGAATGTCTTTTACAGCTCCCTTTTTACTAGCTTTGATCGGGTTATCAAAGCTCAAGTGTCCCATCCTTTTGTGCCATAGTCAGCTTTCATCTGCTTGACTCATATGGAATTATTCTTCTTCCTTAATATCTAAGATATACACATTGCTTGAGGTTATTGGTGCAATAGAAACTAATTTTTATGATCCTTCTTCTCTTATTTCACATTTTTGGGAGTCAAATATGAGTATATTCCCTTGATCACAAGTTTGACTAACACTTGGAAGATTAGGCTTCATATTTTCAACTTGTAACACGTTTTATGCTTTGTTTTTCTTGTTTCCCAAGGTGATTGTGCCTTTTCCAAGTATTTTAGTAGATACATTATCTCCAAATGCAACACTTCCTTTTTTATTCTTTGTTAGTTTGAGAAATTTACTTTTATCTCCTGTCATATGTTTGGAGCATCCACCGTTAATGTACCATTGACACTTTTTGTTCTCGGAATACAGGGCTACTTTGCATTATGTATCTTTCATGTGTTTTCCTTTCCATATTGTCTTATCTTGAGTGACAAAAGAAACAATTTTTTTGGTTAGCCTACATTCATTGGTTTGATGACCATAATTGTTGCACTTGGTGCATTCAACATTGAACATTTGTAATGGATAGAATGAATTGTAACTTCTATTCTTCGGATTATTTTTGTTGCTTTTATATTTTTTATTATTTCTATGAATGTATGATTTTCCATAAGCCTTGCAATGTACTAATGTATTTCCAAAGTTATTGCAAGAGTAGAAATATACAAGAAATATGTGTTGATATCTCTTAGGAGGAGTTCTTCTAGTCATTATATTCCATGTGTCTTCTTTCTCTTTTGAGGGAGGTGTAGACTTCAACTTATTATGAACAGTCTTTAATGATGTCTTCTTCATCTTGTTATTTTCAATTTTTAAGGTGCTCTTAAGAGCATCTACATAACTTATTTTCCTTTTGTCTATCTTTTGTGTTGCATAGGTTGAGTTTTGATCATACCCAAGTCTTGTCTTTTCCTTTGGAGATCTTTGACTATTCAAAATGTCATTCAATATTTTTTATTTTTTTTCAAATCTTGAGTGATTCTTTCCTTTCTCAAGTTCCTTTTTCAGAAGGACATTTTTAGCTTCTCGCTTCTCATAGTCTTGTTATTTTTCATTAAGTTGTTCAGTTAAGATCTCTTATATTCTTTTGGCTTCTTGAAGTTGATTCTTCAATTCAATGATGATTTGTTCATTTTCCTTGACTATTTTTTAGATTTCTTTTTCTCTTGATTTATGTGCTTCCTCAAACTCTAGTAACTATCCTTTTAGTGACTTAGTCTTATTTTTATATTGTCTGAGCTCTTCCAGGTCACTGAGCAATTCTGCTTCAGGATCTACTTCACTTTCCTCTTCAGAGTATTCATCCATACCAAAAGTATTTTTAGTAGGATTATCATGTTTCTATATACCCATAAATAGATGCTCTGATTCTTCTTCTTCTCCTACACTTTCTTCAGATGAGTTGTTTTCTTCTTTGGTGTAAAAAGTCTTCTTCTTTTTGTGGAATTTCTTCTTGTTTCCAAATTTTATCTTCTTGTAATCTTTATAAGTTTCTTCATTGCCACTTTCTTATTGTTTTGGATGGGGACATTTGTTGGCAAAATTTCAGACTTTTCCACAATTAAAAAATGTAAGAGGTATTTTTCCTTTGAATTTTCCAGTTCCTTCCTTGAGTTTTTTCATGAAGTTTGCTACTTCTTCATCAGATATCTCTGATTGATCTTCATTGGACACCTCCTCCTAATTCTTTTTAGTTTTTCTTGCTTTGAAGGTCATTTCCCCTTTAGATGTCTTTTCTTTCCCTGTCCTCATCTCATAGGCTATGATGATTCCATGGAGTTCATCCATAGTAAGTTTGTAAAGGTTGTGTCTATCCTCTAAGGTAGATATCTTGGCATCATATCTCATAGGTAATGATCTCAACACTTTCTAAACAATATATTTATATTCTACTGTTTCTACAAATGATCTGACTGAGTTGACGATCTTGTCTACACTCTGAAGATGTTATGCAATATTTTCTTCTTCCTTCATATTTATATTTTCAAACTGTGCTCTGAGTGTTTGAAGTTTGGCTTGTTTTACCTTTCCATATCCTTCATAAATAATTTTAAGTTTGTCCCATAATTATTTGGCTAATTTGCAGTGCATTACTTTTACAAATACATTTTTGTATAATCCACTTAAAATGGCATTAACAGCTCTTGAATTGTCATTTCATAAATTCTTTGCAACAACATCAGTTGGTGGGGAAGATGGTGTTGTGTACCCATCTTCTACAGATTTCCAAATATCAAATCCAAGTGGCATTAGATGACTCTTCATCCTTATTCTCCAAAAAAAATAGTCATCTCCTTTGAACAATGTTGCTATTTTGGATGACATTCCTTGTTGTTGATCCATTGGATTCTTCAGGATATACCTTCCAGTGGTTATATTGTAGTGAAGGAACCTTTCTCTGATACCAATTGTTGGACATACTAGGAGGGGGCCGTGAATCATTATTACCTTTTATCCAATTAGTAAATATTTTTAAAACTTTTCAAACAACAACAATGAATTAAAAATGAATTTAATAATTAATTATTTATCATTAATAAGAATTACAATGTTTGTATAACAACAAGTTGTGATTGTGAAGGACACCAATCCTCTTTAGAGCACCAATTCTAGGATACACAAATCCCCTTCCTTTTATGGGCACCTACTCAAGGAAGTTGCAACTCCCTGCTTATTCAAGTACCAACATGAAAGGAGGCTCCAACCCCCTAAGTTCTTCAAGCACCAACTTGAAAGGAGGCACCAACCCCCTGTTCTTTTAGGCTTCTACCTGAAGAGGACTACAGTCCTTCCTAGCTCCTCCCTTCCACCCTCACTATGCGATTTTTATTTTTACTCTCGTATATTATGGTGACTCTGCTTCAGGTATACTCAGATATCTCTCGAGTCACACATTCATTCTTCATTTTGATGGGTTTATATATTTTAACAAACGGTGTGCATCATTGAAACATTGTGTCTCTCTAATGAATCAATATGCCTCTTTATTAACAATACATTTTTATTGAAATTAACTTGAATTGACTTCAAATTCTCTTTAAAATAATTAAGTTTAGTTATTTCTTATGTCAATCTTCCTTGTGGAATGATCGATCTCAGAAACCCTTAAAAAATGACTAAGACTGTCACTTTCATCATTACACATAGCTCTAGTTTTGTCAAAACTCGACTATCATTGGATCGCGATCAGGATTCAATCTTGATCATTGATTTCCATGCATGACTATCTCAGGCACCTAGCCACTTCCTTCAACCCACTTCCAAGGCATTTGGCCTAGGGAAATAATTGTGGCTTAAGTCTCAATGGGGATGTGTATTTTGTGTCTTGAAACTTGTCGCAATGGCGTTGCGCCTTGCGTGTCTCGGAACTTGTTGCAATGGGTTGCACCTCTTGTGTCTTAGAACTTGTCGCAATGGGGTTGTGTCTCTCGTGTCTTGAAACTTGTCACAATGGGGTTGCACCTCTTGTGTCTTGTAAATTGTCGCAATGGGGTTGCGACTCTTGTGTCTCAAAACTTGTCATTGTTATAGCAAGATTTTGCCTCACCCCATGCAACTTGCTCAAAATGACTTTCCATTTACCTATGCAGACTTGAAGTCCCCTTTTGCACTTCCTAGAGCTAAAAAATAATATTTTTCCACATATATTTTCCCTATCAATTATACAACATGTGTATATACAATTTGCACCACTATAGCCCGCGTACATCAAGTTTGGTGCTCAAAATTAAAAATTGTGTCGGGTTTCCATGTCAGGTCACGAGATCCATGATCCTTGACCTTCCATATACTGGAAACGTTCTGACTCGTCCCTTCAGTTCCATTTGAAGGCTATAAAATGGGTCATATCCAAACTGTGGAAAAGGAGAGAATTCAACTTTTGAGAGTAAAGATACTTTGTAGAAATTTTCACTTCACATTGAGTTTGCATCCCTTTGTCTTTTAAATTCTGAACACATTGTTTATCCCCCAAGCTCTTCCTTCTTTGATGGAGAACCTCATTGTCTCTCTTATATGATATTTCCTTTGGTGGAGGATTGAAGTGGTGGAGGCCCAGCTGGAAGGGACTTAGTTTCTCGGTTCCGAGACGTGCTGACACAGACGTTTGTCAATTGTATAATTGTGTTTATCATATTTTTGTAGAAATACTTTTTTCTCATCCAATTGATATCTTGCAAATATTTGAATTGTTATTCCCTGGGCATATTTATTATGAATGTAAATGGATTATTCTATTGTATGTGCTCACTTTATGTATTATCACCATATGCTTGCATATCTTGGTTGTTGAGGACAAGTAGCAGGAATAAAGCTTTTGTGCTCAACGATGGTCTTCATCGAATGTCTGGACGAGGTAGGCTCTTTATATTGTCTTGTTAGGATTTATATTTATATAGCATACTTTGAATTAGAGTTGATTTCTACAGCCATTCCTTCTGTTGTGGTTTACCCCATGCCATAGAGTGATTTTCCTCATAATAGAATTGGCGACCATACTGGGGATTGAATCTTCTATTTTTTAGGTTTGGAATGTTTTTATCCTTCGATTGCTCTCTGGTAGCCTGAGTTTTCTTGTCACCTGATTGCTTGACAGCCTATTTTTAATTTGTATTTGAGTTTCTTGGCCTTTTCCTTTCCCTAGTAGTGTTTTAATACATATACGTTATTTTTCCCTTGACAGATGCGTACATACGCGAGCTGTATTTCTATAAGGTGCCTACATACGCGGTTTTTACCTAAACAGTCTCATACATCAACTTTTTAAGCTTGATTGTTGAGTTTGGTGTTTGTTGGGTGAGTTTTGATGATTGTTGAGTCTTCTTGGGTCATTGTCCTAACTGTTGATTGCTTGTAGAGTGATAGGAAACCCGTTTATGGTTGAATTTTCGAGTGGTTTTTCTTTCTTGTCATATTTTTCATTGGTTGTCCTTGCATCTTGGTCTGAGTGTTTTCTTCTAGGTATCATGTTTGGCTTGTCTCTTTTGCTTGCAGTAGGGTCTATATATCAAGTTGTTATTTAGTCCTTGCATTTTCATTCCTTTATACTGAAAATACAAAAATATACATTTTGCATTTTGGCATTTTCTCTTTTGGTTGTTTAGTATTGATCTTGATACCTATATGGAAATATTGCATCTTATTTGAAATTGCAGGGTTGAATTGAAAGTTGCATTTTCAAAAGATTATCATATTTCGAGAATTGAAGATTAGGACTTACCTTTATGTTCATATTCACTTCTTTAATTTGATGAGTCATAACATCATTAGTTTCACGAGAACATTTTTTGAGTAAACAAAGCCATTAAAATTAACGTTGATAAATATAAAATTGATTAGAAACGATTTATTTTTCAGAAGTACACAAACAAGCTTAGGATATAGGGCCTTGGAATAGGATTTTGTGAGTAAACTTCTCCAAGGATATTAAACTCAATATATGTGTCTGACTAGGGAGTGGTAAAATTCATTGTGTAATTAGTGACGTAATGAGGCTCTGCTCACACTGGAGTTAAGCACGAGGTCGTGTGAAGTTGGTTGCAGATATATCCCTCTAATACCTTCTTAGATTCATATATATTTATGGGGATCTATTCATATTTGGGGGTCTTGCTAGTACCTTTACCTCCCTGAGAGGCAGTGCTTTCAAGATTTCGGGCTTTGTTACCCTGCCCATACAGTGGACCTAAATTATGACTATTCTCATGTCCATTAGTTATATCGTGGTGACTTTAGTTGCTTGACATAGGTATCCACATAGGTTATGTGCAAGGGTTATTCTGCAGGTACCCTGAATCAGATAAGGGTAGGAAAACACATAACCTTTATGGAGGATTACCTCTCTGGGGGGATCTGACCGACTGCGTTGTTAAGCCCACGAGGGACCTTATAACTAATTATGATACCTTCGATCTTTTGAAGGGAGTATCAAGCCCCTCTTGGGTGAGGCATGCATAATCTAGTGAGGGAGGCCCCTTTTCAGCCACTATCTCCTTTTTGTGTGCATTTGGCCTTTTTGTTTATTTTGGTGTGCTCTTTGATTATTAGTTGGCCTTAGGATTTTTTTTTATATCTCGAGTCTTGAATCATCATGGAGATAAAGTAGCTTCCTTACAGGTCTTATCATTTGTTGAAGTTACCACCTCATCTTGAGTCTTTGTCTTCTAAAAGGCATAAAGTTATAAAACGTGGTACACTCACCTCCACCTACCAGACTTGTGATCATACAAGTATGAGTACTGAGTTGGGTCAGAAAGACATGAGGATTCCTTCGACTCCTATACCTATTGTAGTTAATGGAACTCCTTCGATTCCCTCAACCATTATGGTTGTAGTGTCGGAGGTTCCTGTCATCACTCCTATCCAGCCTGGGGTTGCTACTCAACCTATAGTGACGAACCCTTTTGGGAATATTTTTGGTACACCTAGGTACAATACTCAATCTATTCCTTTGGTCTCTAACCCTTTCTCTTTTGGTATGCCAAATATGATATCGCAACTTTCATCTTCCATTCTAGTGAATAATACAAATCCTAGTATTGGACCCGGGGGCATGGCTCCTCTGCATATTCCACTCTCGTTTGGTGGACCTCGTATTCCCCAAATGACTCCTACGGTTGGAAGCCAACCTCCTTTGGATCCTGGGTCTAATCCTAGTCCTAATTCTCTTGCATGGAGTAATCAACCAGGCGGACAAGCTACTACCCATGTTACATCCTTTCCACCTTCCTCCTCCACACTTATTCCAACCAATATGTTTGGTATGATGAATCCACCTCTATCCTCAGGATTTCCACCCAGGGGAGATCAGTTTCATACTATGGGAAAACCCCATCTTGGAGCCACTCTGGCTGAGGAAAATATTTATAATCCTCATTATAACATTCCTACAGGGATGGTTCCCACCCAACCTATTATGAATCAGTTTGGAGGAGGACATTACCATATTGGACAGGGCCATGGTGCATACCAAAACCCTGGATGGTATGTAGTTCCCCAGCATCAATCTTTCCCAGGAGCATGGGCTCATATGTCACAACCCCGTCTACCTTTTCTGGACACACTTAATTTTCCAGACTTGTCAAGATTAATGAATGACCCAGTGCATTATGATTCGTCATGGCCCCCCATCCCCACCAAGCTTCCTTCAGATATTCCAAAATTCAAGGGAAAGACTGATGAGGATCCTGGTGATCACGTCACTAACTTTCATATTTGGTGCTCTTCCAATTCCCTTAACGATGATTCTATTCATTTGGGATTGTTTCAACGCACCCTCACGGGGATTGCAGCAAAATGGTACATTGAGCTACCACGGGGAGCATACGTGAATTTTAATAAGATGGTTTTAGTCTTTCTCAACCAGTTCCAGTTGTTGGTTCATTACAATTATGGCATAGAATTTATGTCGGCCCTCTGCTAGGACAAATCCACCCATATCTCGGATCATATCCAAGAGTGGCGTAGACGAAAGAGGTTGATCAAAGCCTGAATTCCTCCATAGTTCCTGTTGGAATGGTTTCTTAAGTCTTTATTGCCTTATATTTTGAAGGATGTTTCTACATCTGGGGTAACATCTGAAGAGGAAGATATTTTCAAATCCCATCAATTGGATCTCATATATGCTCAATCTTGGATGTCATACAAAATTCTTCCTGATGCACCAAGGTCAAATTACGACCCTAGACAAAATCCTGGGCTCATGTCAATGGAATTATAGCCTCTACAAATTTCAAGACTACATACTTGGTGACAAATCAATTGAAAGAGTTGTCTTTAATCCAGTCTGTAGGAGGACAATATTGGTCTATGTCCTCCACTCCCACTCATTCGGCGGATGTGCATTATATACAGTCGTCGACCAACCCGAATGGTAACCAGAACCCAGGAGGGAATAGAAGGAAAGGACGTGGTAATAATTGTAAGGGTGGGAGGAATAATAATAATAATAAACCCAAGGACAACTCTAAAAATGATAGATCGAACAATAATGTTGGTGAGGGCAAGAAAGAAAAGTGGAAGGTGAATTTTCCTTGTAAACTTTGGACAGATGGTCACCTTACCCACTTATGCCCCAAATTTGAGGAACTTGTGAGACTCTTATCTCAACCACCCGTTGTGCTGACTAATCCATTTTTGCATAATCAACACATGGCCTCAAGCTCCTCTAATGCCGAAAATGAAGCGAGTGGGAATCAAAACCCCCCGACGCATGAAGGTGATTGTCTATGTGTAAATATGGTCAAGTCTCAGATTAATGTAGCCACTCGACATCGTGATTACAGGTCTTCACACACTGTTCTAGGCCTAGAGTCTCCTCCTCCTTCGAGAAACACCTTTGCAAATATAAAATCTAGAGCCTTTGCCTCGTATTCCGAAAGGAGTACTAAAACGCTCTACCCACAAACCTAATGTTGGAGTTGCCCAGAACTACTCGATTGTCGAAGATATAGGTAAAAAAAAACCCTATGCGATTTCAGCTATGGAGGTGCTCCAAACATGTCCTTCAAATAGGAATGCCTTTCTATCTACTTTAGGAGCTCTAGACCTGTGTGGCTCAAAGGTTATCAAGTTTGACTTCACATATGTTAATCCTCGCTTGCCTTACCACATGGCCTTTCAAATCCATGTGGATTACTCGAAGTATACCATCAAGCGTACTATTATTGATGAAGGTTTTACGACATACATGATGTCCCTAACCTGTTGGAAATCCATTGGCTCTCCAACCCTCTCCCAATATTTGACTATGTTGACCACATTTGATGGTCGTTATTTCCGTCCCCATAGAATTCTTCCCACCTTTCCAGTCCATTTAGTTGGAAAGTTGGTGGAGGTGGATGTCGAGGTGGTTGATGCGCCCCTTGACTATAACTTATTGCTAGGACGTAATTGGCATTATTCCATGATCGCAGTCGTGTCATCCATTTTTTGTACTTTATACTTTCCTCACACAAGAAAAATTGTGATGATTGATCAGTTATCCTTTGTGCATGCTAGTCCCAATGCATCAGTTAGACCTTTGATCCCTATGATCGATAATTCTCAGCCGGAAATTGAGGATATTGGTGTCATAATGTATTCCTCCCTCATGGGTACCTTTGATTTTGTGGCACCAATTCATCATATTTATGCCATGTCCAGTAGGTCTGCTTCGTCAATGGGGTTTGTTCATTTCTTCACTTCATATTTCAACAATCCTTGGACCCTACCTTCCCCAACCATGTCTTGTGAAGGTCATTCACGTATTGGAATGGAAATGCCAGTGTGAGCAAAAGAGATACTGTATCAGGTTGTTCTTGACTCTACTATTGACCTAGATCTTGTCTCCTCACAGACGGACGAGGAGGATCCTGTTCTCAAGCCCGTATGGGCCACTTCGTCGCCTTTCTCACTTGATTGCCTTGATGATACTTTACCTCATATGAAGCGATATTAGAGGCCATGAATGGTCCTTATAGTCCATGGGATGATATGTATCATCTCTCTTACTTCCTCCCAGAGCTTGTTAGGATCGAACAAGACAATTTTAGATCTACCTTGAGTGAGATGGTCGGTCACACTATGGTTTCACTAGATACGCATGAAATTTATGTCAAAGGAAACATGGCGATTATTTCTCCTACCATCACGATTGACATCTCTCGAATCCCTCGCAAAGTTGAAAATGTATATATCGGTGCAGATTGTTCGCCTGAATAAATTCATATTTACACCAATATATTCAAATAATTGTGTCATATATTCGCTTGGTCATATGAAGAGATGCCAGAAATTGACTCTCTTATTGCCGAACATGAGATCAAAACCTATCTGGATGATAAACCTATTCAACAACAACTTAGAGTTGTTGATCTTAGGAAGGCCCCTATTATTAAGAAAAAGGTGGAGAAACTACTTAATGTTGGTTTCATCTACCTGGTTTCATTGACTGAATGGGTATCCAACCCCGTTCCCGTGAATAAGAAACAAGGAACCATCCGTATGTGTATGGATTTTCGAGACCTAATTAAGGCTTTACCTAAAGACAACTTCCCAACACCTTTCAATGATCAAATTCTCCATGAGTGTGCGGGAAGAGAGGTTTTTTCTTTTAGGGACAGATTTTCAGGATACAATCAAATTCAAATCAAACCCGAGGATCAACATAAAACAACATTTATTTGTCCTTGGGGTACTTTTTCATACCATAAAATTCCTTTCAGACTTAAAAATGTCGAAGCTCTTCCAATGCGCCATCACCTTCACTTTTCACGATCTTAAACACCTTGTCGAAGCTTACCTTGATGATCTCTCTACTCACTCTCGCAAGAGAGTAGATCAATATTCCCACCTTTGACTAGTTTTTGAGAGATTTCATTATCGCATCCATTTAAACCCTCACAAATGCATCTTTTGTGTTAGTTCTGGTCGTCTTTTAGGATTCTTAGTTTCTGAGAATGGGATCATGGTGGATCCTATGAAGGTTAATGCAATACTTTGATTGCCTCCCCGGTGCAACATTCGTCAACTTCAAGGTTTGCAGGGGAAATCTAACTTCTTACATTAGTTTATAGTAAATTGTGCCAACATTACTAAGGGTTTCATGTGTCTCTTGAATAAGGACACTCCATTTATATGGGATGAGCGAGCCCAAGAATCCTTCGATTCCCTTAAGAAAGCCTTGGTATCGACGCCTCTGTTGAATCCTCTGCACTATAGTAGAGATTATTTGCTTTATATTGTCGTGTTTGAAGGGATGGTTGGTATGGTTCTAGTTCAGGAGGATGATGAGATCCATGAACACATTGTCTACTACCTTAGTCAAAACTTGGTTGGCCCTGAACTTAAGTACTCTCACATTCAGAAGCTAGCCTTGGATGTCATACACGTGGTTCAAAGATCACGACACTATATATTTCTTTGAAAAAATACAGTAGTTGTTGATGTCAATCCATTTCAATACGTCCTTACTAGGCATATCATAGGGGGGAAATATAATAAGTGGATTGTCATTTTGCAGGAGTTTGACCTCGATTTTGCTTCGGTGAAATCTAATAAATCACTAGTTTTTTCTGAGTTAATATCAGAATTACCTCGACTAGATGAGGATGTTATTCATGATGATTCATTAGTGGATGAACATATTTTCCTTATCTCATCTTCAGACCCCTGGTATGGAGACATTTTGATCTATCTTCAAACCTTGAATTTCTCTCAGCATCTGTCGAGAGACAATCGACGGCGTATACGGTATCAAGCTAAAACATACCTTATCATCGACGACACTTTGTATTGTAGAGGCATAGAAAATATATTGCATAATTACTTCACTCACGAGGAAGCTGAGTCTGTTCGTAATGACTGTCACAGTGGGGATTGTGGTGTTCATCTATCTGGGCTTGCGACAACCCAAAAAAAAAAATGAGTTGGTTATTTTTGGCCATCTATTTTTAAATATTGTGTCGAAGCGGTCCAGAAGTGTCACCCTTTCCAGGTGTTCACTCAAAAAATGCGCTCACATCTAGCCCCTCTTCACCCGGTCATCATTGTCGGTCCCTTCACCAAGTGGGGGGGTGGATTTTGTAGACTGCAACCCCGCTTCGGCTGGTGGGCATCAAAATATTATCGTGGTCGTAGACTACTTCACTAAATGGGCATAGGCCATGCCTAAGATTAAATATAATGGTAAGACTGCAACATTTTCCGTGTTCAATGAAATTATAGCCCGGTTCAGAATCCCAAGGGAGATTGTCATTGATCATGGCAGTCACTTTTAAAATGAAATGATGAAGGAATTAGCATAGAAACTAGGTTTAAGAATGGTCATTCTTCCCCTTACTGTCCCCAGGAAAATCAGCAAGTAGAGGCTGTGAACAAATCTCTCAAGACCATTTTACAAAAAATTGTCAACCAGAGCAAATCTGACTAGCATCTAATGCTTTACCCTATGCTTTGGGCATACCAAACCTCGGTTAAGAATTCCATCGTTTTTTCTCCTTTTCAGTTAGTACATGGTGTGGAGTCAATCCTTCCTATTGAATGTGAAATCCATTCCCTTAGACTGGAAGTTAAGCTCCTACCTGATACTTTCGATCTTGAAAAATGCCCCGTACACCTAGAGAGCCTAGATGATCAATGTCGAGACACCTCTACAACTATCGAAGCGAACAAACGACGTGTCAAAGTCCAGTATGATAAGACTATCTATCCTCGGTAGTACGTTGAGGGTGACTTGGTCCTCTTGTATTACCAAGCCAAAGGACCGTTGCAGATAGGAAAGTTCAACCCCATGTGGCATGGTCCTTATGTCGTGTGACGTGTTTTAGAAAAATGATCTATGAATAAGAGGATTACTAAGGGGATATGTTGGTTGAGACCAGAAATGGGCTCTACTTGAAAAGATATTATGCTTGAGCCCCAAGCTTGGGTGTGACTCTTTGTATACTAGTGTATCTTAGTGTATATATATATATTCCTTTGTGTCATCGGCTTGCCTATCAAGTTTTCCCTTGGTTGGAAGATTTCAACAGAGTCTTCAATTTACTTAGGATTCACAAACGATGTAAGTCGTCATGCACTCAACTTGGCTTCCATTGCTTAGGTCATTTATTCACCCGAGGGTCAACTGGTGTCTTCAGGTGGCATTTTTCTAAGGCCATCAATGAATAATGTGGTTGAACATAGCACCATTATAGAGCTTTTACGCGACGCCATTTCACATGGTTTTCATCAAAAAAGGGCTTTCCTTTTGAGTCAAACTCTATACAAAACTTGTTTGCGGACCTGTACACGAGTTGTAATGTTAACAGTCGAGTGTAGGGCCACATATACACGGGAAGGATTTTATTTTCCCACATACATGTCTCCATATAGCGACCCAGTGAACTACAGCCCGCGTACACCCTAATTCATAATTTGTGCCCTTTAGAACTCAAAAAATGGGGCCTAATTTGAAATTGTAAACCACTAGAAATGAAGAAGAGAGAAATAGTACTTACTTTGTCCATATGGTTTTCAATTCTGTCGCTCATAGCTCCCACAATCGGCACTTCAAGATCGTGGGAAAATTGGTCCAAAATGCACTATGTGGGTAAAAAAGTCAATTGGTATGGTAAAATTGGTCATTTTTACTATTTGTAGAAAAACATTACCCACTTTACATAGTTTTTGCTTATTTTTTGAGCTAATGTACTAATAGAGCAGTGGAAGAAGTTGGTTTTGGTGGTTTTTTCCAAGGATTTTTTCATTTTCTAGCATCATATCGCCCGTTCGTGACTTCGGCAGGTATTTTCTTTGACCAACATATAGGATAGGTTGCCACTCCATCTTGCATATTTGCATTATCCTATGACTGTGATCCATATTCCTTAGGTACGAACCCATTTACTAGCGAGATGGAACCTTCCTACTACTATTAGAAGTTTCGTTATTGAATGGTAGAGGCTTACAAAACATGGTTTCCCTAGTTAGAACCGTTGTGCCATCTAGTGCCCATGCAGATATTTTTTCCATAGGACCAACAATCCCTTATAGTTCCAATATGACTTTGCATTCAAACCTCGTATTCTCACTCATAAGAATTAAACCTATACCTATGGGACTTCCACTAAGTCTTAGTTAAGCTCTTTTCTGACTCTGTAAAAAAGAAAAAAGATTGTTGAGTGAACTTGTCTCTTTCACACTCGTTAAATGGCTTTGAAAGGACATCTATTTGGTGTAAGTTTAACCCCTTTTTGGACCAAGTAGACTAATTTTGAAAAAGGAATACTCTAGTCACTAGTGGATAGAAGAGTTCTCTTGGGTATTGTTTTATACTTTTTCGGGCCTAGGGGACTAAATTTACGAAAAAGGACATTCTTTGGAGTTAAGTTGTAATTGTGTTCCATTATCCTGCTTGCTTGAGCCTATTAATGGTTCACACTTTCTCTTCACAAGCCCATTACCTCAACAATTTTCATCACCAGCCAAGCAAAGCCTTGTTTATATCCTTTGCAGCTTGACACCCTATACCCTAAGAGGAAACATTCCCCCGAGTGTCCACATCCTACATGCACCTCCTTGAATTGAGCATAGGTATGTTCCACTGTTGGAACTTGTTTCTTACTCACGACATTCGTTTCCTCCATTGTATCATAGCATTCATTTGCTTATGAAAAAACAAAAAAAGACGATTGGGAAAATAATATTATCTCATATTGGCAGCAGTCGTGTCACCTTTGAACAGAGCACAAACTTTTGAGTCAACTTGTCATCCAAAGTTTGGGTTTAGTATGACCTTAGGAAGCTGAGCTCGTTACTTAGAGTTTACTCCTTCCACTGGTTACTCTTTGAGTCCCTATGTAGAGTTTGAGTGGTGCCTCCTGCATCACAAAGTTTCATTATCAAGTCTATGATGTCAGAGTCCTCCATATGTCTCATTCTCTTGTTCAAAGGATGTTTATAAGCTTGTGTCGGCCATTTCTGAGACCTCTTGACTTTGCATGTCGGCCATACCCTCAATGTGTCTTAGAATTAAATGAATTTGTAGTCCTACCATGCACCCTAGTCCTACTTTCATTATGGGTAGGTAACCTTGAACCCAACAATGGACATCTCCTCATTGGTCGTTGACTGGGGTTTTTACCTTGTGTTCGACAGGAATAAATCTATTCACACAATGGGATTTTTGTAGTGTCTTGGATTCAATTAGACTTATTGGTGGTTTCCTCGTCTTTGACTGCAATTTTCCTTATGCGCTACTATTCAGAGGGTCTTTTTCAAGCACTACTTGCATATGGTGCATGCGAAAGACACACAGGGTCATTGGTTTGTGAACATCATATTAGTCTGAGTTCCTCCAAATCATCAAGCTATTGCTTTGTACCTCGTGGTGACTGATGAAAGATGACTTAATTCTCTCCTTTCAGCGAGTATATTTTCCTTCGACTTTGGCTCATCTATTCTGAAAGCGAGGCCTAGAGTCCTATGAGTACCTAGAGGCTTTCAATCATCATTGGAAGGTTCTCTCACCATCGATAGTTGGGAATACATCAATGTATCATGATCGATGGATTCTTCAAGTGTTCGACCTCAACACCTTTATTCACACTTGTAATAATGTACTCGGTGCCTTGATACCTACTTTCATTATTGGTAGGTTGTCTCATGTTTGTTAGTGGTATACCTTAATGACTGATAATCAAACGAAGTCTCATTGTGTTTGATCTTAACTCCTCTATTCACATGATGTAGACTTTCACCTTTGGTAGATCGTGTAGAAGACTTGAAGAAATCAATTTATAGTCGTAGCTTTCCTGAGTTGTTTCTATCATTCATTGGACCGGTACCTATATGACTTCAGTGATCATGGGAGATCAGATTCTACTCCATTGTATACATATATCTTCAGATTGATTCTAAGACTGGTTTTCACTGGGCCTTGTTCGTGACTATGACAGCCTATGGCATGTATCTACTTTGTATTTCCTATTCATGGCCATGAACAGTTTTTTGGTATATTTCCACATGGATCTGCAGTGTAACTCAAATTGGCAACCATGTGTACATAATCATTATGAATTCTAATATTCCCATGAGAAACTATTTCTTCGAACTGAGTCTCCATTACTCCACTTCTGGGAATTATAATGTATTTCAGCCATCACAGATACTCCTCTAACCTCACACATTAGGGGGCATCTGTTATAGCAAGATTTTGCCTCACCCCATTCAACTTGCTCAGAAGGCCTTTCCATTTCCCTATGTAGACTTGAAGTCCCCTTTTTCACTTCCTAGATCAAAAAAATCATATTTTTCCACATATACATGCCCTATCAGTTATACAACATGTGTATATGCAGGTTGCACCACTACAGCCCGCGTACATCGAGTTTGGTGCTCAAAATTAAAAATTGTTTCGAGTTTCCATGTCACGTCACAAGATCCATGATCCTTGACTTCCATATACTGGAAACGTTCCGAATGAGCCCTTCAGTTCCATTTGAAGGCTATAAAACGGGCCATATCCAAACCATGGAGAAGGAGAGAATTCAAATTTTGAGAGCAAAGATACTCTGGATAAATTTTCAATTCACATTGAGTCAGCATCCCTTTGTCCTTTAAAGTTTGAATGCATTGTTCATCCCCCAAGATCTTCCCTCTTTGTTTGAGAACCTCATTGTCTCTCTTATATGATCTTGCCTTTGGTGGAGGATTGAAGTGGTGGAGGCCCAACTGGAAGGGACTTAGTTTCTCAGTTCTGAGACATGCCAACATGGAAGTTTGTCACTTGTATACTTTTGTTGATCATATTTTAATAGAAATACTCTTTTCTCGTCCAATTGATATCTTGCAAATATTTGAATTGTTATTCCATGGGCATATTTGTTATGAATGTTAATGGATTATGCTATTGTATGTGCTAACTTTATATATTATCACCATATACTTGTGTATCTTGGTTGTTGAGGACAAGTTGCAGGTATAAAGCTTTGAGTTGCATGCTCAACGGTAGTCTTCATCGAACGTCTGGACGAGGTAGGCTCTTTATCTTGTCTTGTTAGAATTTACATTTATATATCATACTTGGGATTAGAGCTGATTTCTATAGTCATTCCATCTGTTGTGGTTTACCCCATGCCATAGAGTGATTTTCCTCGTAACAGTCGCAATAGGGTTAGGCCTCTCATATCTTTAGAACCTGTCGCAATGGGGCTATGCCTCTCATGTCTCAAAACTTGTTGCAATGGGTCTATGCCTCTCATGTCTCAGAACGCGTCATAATGAGGTTGTGCCTCTTGTGTCTCGGAACTTGTCATAATGGGGCTATAATAATACTTCCATGTCGCACGTGGTAGGGAACTCAATAATGTGGTTTTAATACTACTTCCATGCCACGTGTGGTAGGGGACTCAACAATGTGGTTTTAATACTACTTCCATGTCGTTCACGGTAAGAGACTCAACAATGTGGTTTTAATACTACTTTCATGTCACGTGTGGTAGGTTATATGGACGAAGCGCGGTGCATATATCACCGTTGATCCAGAATATTTTTCAAAGGCTCGATCTTTGTGCGATGCAACACTATTTCTTCTGAGCTTACATCCTACGTGATCTCTGCACGATGCAACATTGTTTCTCATGAGCTTGTGTTTTGTGTGATGCAGCACCATTTATTCTAAGCTTGCGTCCTACATGATATCTGAGCTATGCAACGTTGTTTCTCCTGAGCTTGTGTCCTGCACGATCTCTGCATGATGCAATGTTATTTCTCCTGAGCTTGCATCATGTGCACTATTGACATCAATGACAACCAGAATTCCAACAACCTCCCCCTTTGGCATTGATGAAAACACAATAAAATTGTCTTTCGCTATATTATCCCTCTTTTTGAGTTTTATAGCTTGAATTTTACTACTTGTCCTCCCCCTTTGACAATAATGACAGAAGGGATATTTCTTTGCTCCCCCTGATATTATGCTCCCCCGGAGATTATGCTCCCCCTGAGATGATTCTCCCCCTATCTTTGTGCTTCCTTTTCTGATGAAGATTTTATAGTTAAATTAGGGATGGAGATTACTCCTAATTTATGTCTAAGATTTTCAAATGTGCTTCTGGGTAAGGGTTTTGTAAAAATGTCTTCAATTTGTTATTTTGTGTCTACATACTTCACTTTGACCAATTTTTGAGTAACTTGATCTTTGAGGAAATGGTATTTGATTGGTATATGTTTGGTTTTAGAGTGCATTACAATATTCTTAGAGATACTTATAGCGTTGGTGTTATCACATTTGATAGTGATTGGATGATCATATTTCACTTGTAAATATTCTAGGGTTTGTTTCAACCAGATTACTTGTGTGCAGCAAGATACAGCATCAATGTATTATGCTTTTGTTGTGGATAGTGATATAGATTTTTGTTTCTTACTTAGCCATGCCACCAGAGACTTCCCTAGGAAGAATGCTCCTCCACTGGTGTTTTTCATGTCATCTTTACTACCTTCCAAATCTGCATCAATATATGCATTCAAAGTAAACTTTTTTTGTTTTTGGATACCATAATCCAAAGTCTGAGGTATCTTGTAGATATTTGAATATCATTTTTACTGCTTTTAAGTGAGTTTCTTTAGGTGCGGATTGAAACCTTCCCACTAGTCCTACAGCCTGCATTATGCCAGGTCTTGTTGTTTTTGCATAGAGTAGACTTCAAATCATATATCTATACATAGTCTAGACTAATTTTGGTGAATCATCATGTAAGCTCAATTTGCATCCTATGACCATAGGAATGCTCATTGGTTTGCACTCTTCTATTTGGAATTTCTTGAGCATTTCTTTGACATATTTATTTTGGCATATGAATATGGATGTTTCTGTTTGAGTAACTTGAATACCCAAGAAGAAAGTTAGTTCACCTAGCATAAACATTTAGAACTCTTTCTCCATTTCTGTGAAAAATTGTTTGCTTAGTATAGTCAGGTTACTTCCAAATATTATATCATCCACATATACCACTACAACAATCATAATTTGTTCTTTAATTTTGATATATAGATTATTATCAGTAGTTTCTTTCTTATATCCTTGTTGTTGTAGATATTGATCAAGTCTTGAGAACCATGCTCTAGGGGATTGTTTAAGACCATATAGAGCCTTCTTCAATTTGCATACATAGTCTGGTTTTTCTGTCAACCTAAACCCTTCAGGTTTTTCTATGTAGATGTCTTCTTTTAAGGTTCCATTCAAGAATTTTGACTTGACATCCATCTAATAAATTTTGAAGTTTTTGAAACATGAAAATGCTAAAAACATTTTGATGGCCTCTAATCTTGATACTAGGGTAAAGGCTTCTCCAAAGTCAATTCCTTCCACTTGGGTATATCCCTTGCATAGTAGTCTCGCTTTAGTTTTATGATCTGTCCATTTTCATTGAGTTTGTTTTTGAATCTCCATTTGGTTCCTACCACATTTTTATATTTAGGTTTTGGAACCGGTTCCGAAGTCTGACTTTTCTCAATTTGATCAATTTCTTCGTTCATTGCTTTTATCCAGTCTTCACTCTTGTTGGCTTCTGCAAAAATTTCAGGTTCTATTACTGAAATCATTTCTTGTTCAGAGTCAAATCTAAGTTTCCTTGTTGTTTCTACACCTGAATCTTTATCTCCAATAATCTGATTTTTAGGGTGATTCTTTTGAACTCTTTTTGATGGTGCTTTTGGCAAGGGTGTTTCTTCTTCATCCTTCTCATAATCAGTTTGTGGTTCATTTTCTTGTAGTTCTTCAGTATCTTCTTCATCTTGTGATTCACCATCTTCTTCGTCATCACTGGTTCTTCTCCATTCATTAATTTTTTATTCATCTTGAGATTTGATTTTTCTCAATTTTAGATCATTTCTTTTTAAATTTGCACTTTCCACTATTTTGTGTTATCTTAGATTATAGAATTTGTAAGCCTTTTTGTTAGGTGAATATCTCAAACATATACCTTCATCCGATCTAGAGTCAAATTTCCCTAGATTATCTTCATCCCTCTTGATGTAACACTTACTTCGAAAGACTCTGAAATATTTCACAAATGTTGGTCTTCCAAACCATAATTCATAAGGGGTTTTCTCATGGTTAGATCTAAGTTGTGCTCGGTTAAGTATGTGGAATGTTGTATATATTGCATATCTCGAAAAATTGTCTAGAAGATTGGATTCATTCAACATAGTTCTTGCAGCCTCTTGAACAGTTCTGTTTTTCCTCTCCACAACTCCATTTTGTTGAGGAGTTCTTGGACTTGAGAATTGTCTCTTGATTCCATGATCTTCACAAAACTTATTGAATTATTTAGAGGTAAATTCCCCTCCATTATCTGATATTGAACAATTGATTTTGGGATATGTTTCATTCTCTACATAAGTCTTGAATGCTTTAAACTTTTCAAATGCTTCAGATTTTCCTTTGAGAAAATATGCCCAGGTCATCCTCGTGTAGTCATCAATGATCAACATGAAGTAGTGTTCCCCTTATATTCTTCTATTCCTAGAGGGCCCATAGATATCAGTGTGAAAAATATCCAAGGTTTTTGATGTAGAATGTTCTTTTGCCTTGAATCTGAATCTTGTCTACTTTCATAATTGGCAGTGTTTACAAACAGGATCTAAGGGTTTGATGACTTTTGGCATGTCTTTTACAACTCCCTTTTTACTAGCTATGATCAGGCTATCAAAACTCAAGTGCCCCTTCCTTTTGTGCCATAGTCAGCGTTCATCTTCTTGAATCATATGGCATTCTTCTTCTTACTTAATATCTAAGATATACACATTGCTTGAGGTTCTTGGTGCAATAAAAACTAATTTTTCTGATCCTTCTTCTCTTATTTCACATTTCTGGGAGTCAAATATGAGTATATGCCTTTGATCACAAGTTTGACTAACACTTAGAATATTAGTCTTCATATTTTCAACTTATAACACATTTTATGCTTTGTTTTTCTTATTGTCCAAGGTGATTGTGCATTTTCCAAGTATTTTAGCAGATACATTATCTCCAAATGCGACACTTCCTTTTTCCTTCTTTGTTAGTTTTAGAAATTTACTTTTATCTCCTGCCATATGTTTGGAGCATCCACTCTCAATGTACCATTGACACTTTTTGTTCTTGGCATACAGAGCTACTTTGCATTATGTATCTTTCATATGTTTTCCTTTCCAAATTTTATTATCTTGAGTGATAAAAGAAATTGTTTTTGTGGTTAGCCTACATTCATTGGTTTGATAACCATAATTGTTGCACTTCTTGCATTAAACATTCAACATTTGTAATGGAGAGAATGAATTGTAACTTTTATTCTTCGGATTATTTTTGTTGCTTTTAGATTTTTTATTATTTCCATGAATGTATGATTTTCCATAAGCCTTGTATTGTATTACTTTATGTCCAAAGTTATTGAAAGAGTAGCAATATCCAAGAAAGATGTGTTGATATCTCTTAGGAGGAGTTCTTCTAGCCATTATATTCCATGTGTCTTCTTTCTCTTGTGTGGGAGGTACAGACATCAACTTATTATGAACAGTATTTAATGATGCCTTCTTCATCTTGTTATTTTCAATTTTTAAGGTGCTCTTAAGAGTATATGCATAACTGATTTGACTTTTTTTTGTCTTCTATGTTGTAGAGATTTCATTTTGATCATGCCCAAGTCCTGTCTTATCCTTTGGAGATATCTGAATATTCGAAATGTCATCCAATATTTTTGAACTATTTTCAAATATTGAGTGATTCTTTCCTTTCTCAAGTTCCTTTTTCAGAAGGAAAATTTTAGCTTCTCGCTTCTCACAGTCTTGTTGTTTTTCATTAAGTTGTTCAGTTAAGATCTCTTCTACGCTTTTGAATTATTGGAGTTGAGTCTTCAAGTCAATGATGATTTGTTCATTTTCCTTGACTATTTTTAATATTTCTCTTTCTCTTGATTTGTGTGCTTCCTCAAGCTCTAGAAAATGTCCTTTTAGTGACTTAGTCTTCTTTTTATATTGTTTGAGCTCTTCCAGAGCACTGATCAATTCTACTTCAAGATCTAATTAACTTTCCTCTTCAGAGTATTCATCCATACCAAAAGTATTTTTAGTAGGATTATCATGTTTCTCTATACCCATAAATAGATGCTCTGATTCTTCTCCTTCTCCTTCACTTTCTTCAGATGAGTTGTTTTCTTCTTTGGTGTAAAAGGTATTCTTCTTTTTGTGGTCTTTATTCTTTTTTCCAGTTTTGCTTTTCTTGTACTCTTTGTAAGTTTCTTCACCATCACTTTCTTCTTGTTTTGCATAGGGACATTTGTTGGAAAAATGTCCAACTTTTCCACAATTAAAACTTTTAAGAGGTAGTTTTCCTTTGAATTTTCCAATTGATTTCTTAAGTTTTTTTATGAAGTTTGCTACTTCTTCATTAGATATCTATGATTGATCTTCATTGGATACCTGCTCCTAATTATTTTTAGCTTTTCTTGCTTTGAAGGTCATTTCCCCTTTAGATGGATTTTCTTGCTTTGAAGGTCGTTTCCCCTTTAGATGGCTTTTCTTTCCTTGTCTTCTTCTCATAGTCTATGAGGATTCCATGGAGTTCATCCATAGTGAGTTTGTCAAGGTTGCCTCTATCCTCTAAGGCAGATATCTTCGCATCATATCTCATAGGTAATTATCTCAACACTTTCTTAACAATATATTTATCTTCTACTGCTTCTCCCAATGATCTGACTGAGTTGACTATCTCGTCTACCCCCTGAAGATATTATGCAATATTTTATTCTTCCTTCATATTTAGATTTTCAAATTGTGCTCTTGGTGTTTGAATTTTGGCTTGTTTTACCTTTCCATATCCTTCATAATTAATTGTAAGTTTGTGCCATAATTATTTCGTTGATTTGCAGTGCATTACTTTTACAAATACATTTCTGGATAATCCACTTAAAATGGAATTAACAACTCTTGAATTGTCATTGCATAACTTCTTTGCAACAACATCAATTGGTGGGGAAGATGGTGCAATGTATCTATCTTCTACCGATTTCAAAATATCAAATCCAAGTGCCATCAGATGACTCTTCATCCTTATTCTCCAAAAATCATAGTCATCTCCTTTGAACAATGGTGCTATTTTGGATGAAATTCCTTGTTGTTGTTCCATTGGATTATTTAGTATCTACCTTCCAATGGTTATATTGTGGTGAAGGAACCTTTCTCTAATACCAATTGTTGGAAATACTGAGAGGGGTTTTAATTAGTATTACCTTTTATCCAATTAGTAAATATTTTTAAAACTTTTCAAACCACAATAATGAATTAACAATTAATTTAATAATTAATTATTTATCATTAATAAGAATTACAATGTATGTATAACAACAAGTCGTGATTGTGAATGACAACAATCCTTTTTAGAGCACCAACTCTAGGAAACACATATCCCCTTCCTTTTTTGAGCACCTACTCAAGGAAGTTGCAACTCCCTTCTTCTTCAAGTACCAACTTGAAAGGAGGCTCCAACCCCTTGAATTATTCAAGCAACAACTTGAAAGGAGGCACCGACCCCCTGTTGTTCCAGGATTCTACATGAAGAGGACTACAGTCCTTCCTAAATCCTCCCTTCCACCCTCACTGTGTGGTTTTTATTTTTACTCTCATATATTATGGTGACTCTGCTTCAGGTATACTCACATGTCTCTTGAGTCACACATTCATTCTTCATTCTAATAGGTTTATATATCTTACCAAACAGTCTGCATCATTGAACCATTGTGTCTCTTCAATGAATTAATGTGCCTCCTCATTAACAATAGAGTATTATTGAAATTAACTTGAATTGACTTCAAATCCCCTTTAAAACAACTAATTTGAGTTCCTTCTTATGTCAATCTTCCTTATGGAATGATCGATCTGAGAAAAACTTAAAAAAATGACTAAGACTGTCACTTTCATCATTACACAAAGCTCTAGTTTCGTCGAAACTCGTCTATCGTTATATCGTGATCAGGATTCAATCTTGATTGTTGATATCCACACATGAATGTCTTGGGCACATAGCCACTTCCTTCAACCCATTTCCAAGGCATTTTTCTTAGGTCAAGAATGATGGCTTAAGTCGCAATGGGGTTGTGTATTTCGTGTCTCGAAACTTGTCACAATGGGGTTGTGCCTTTCGTGTCTTGGAACTTTCTGTAATGGATTTATCCTCTTGTGTCTCGGAACTTGTCGCAATGAGGTTTCACCTCTCGTGTCTCGAAACTTTTCACAATGGGTTTGTGCCTCTTCTGTCTCGTAACTTGTCACAATGGGGTTGTGCCTCTTGTGTCTCGGAACTTGTCACAATAGGGTTGTGCCTCTCGTATCTTCGGAACTTTTTGCAATGAGGTTGTACCTCTCGTGTCTTGAAACTTGTCGCAATAGGCATGGGCCTCTAGTGTCTCAAAACTTGTCACAATGGGGTTGTAAAACTACTTCCATGTAACGCGCGGTAGGGGACTCAACGACGTGGTTTTAATACTACTTCCATGTCGTGCACGGTATGGGACTCAACAATGTGGTTTTAATACTACTTCCATGTCGTGCACAGTAGGGGACTCGACAATGTGGTTTTAATACTATTTCCATGTTGTGCACAGTAAGGGACTCAACAATGTGGTTTTAATACTACTTTCATGTCATGCATGGTAGGTTGGATGGGCGAAGCATGGTACATCTATCACCATTGATCTAGAATATTTTTAAACGACTCTATCTCTACGCGATGCAATGTTATTTCTCCTGAGCTTGTGTCTTGCACGATGCCACGTTGTTTCTCCTAATATTGTGTCCTACACGATCTCTACGTGATGTAGTGTTATTTCTCCTAAGATTGCATCCTGCGTGATGCAACGTTGTTTCTCTTGAGCTTGTGTCCTGCACGATGCAGCGTTATTTCTCCTGAGCTTGCATCCTGCACATTGTTGACATCAATGACAACCAAACTTCCAACATCATGAGGGTGTAACAGTGGTCCCTACTAAAATTAAATCTATGAGGGAATGGCCAATTCGCAAAACCTTAAAAAAAGTTAGAGGATTCTTAGGATTGTCAGTGTAGATTTTAACATTGTACAATATTTACTGCAAACATATTTTCAGTAAAAGAACAGAAAATATACAATGGAAAATAAAAACATTACAGAATTTTTTCCCTGGAAACCCAAACAGGGAAAACTAGCATATTCTATATTCATTCATAGTGATACATTGTTTACAATACAATATACAAATAGGAGCCAGCGGCATCCAAAACCCTAACCCAATGACCTGGATTTGTCAACAACCCTAATTCCTTAACTGGAAATAGAAAACCATCGGCAAAAACCCATGTGTCGAAAAATCGCCCAACAATAGACACGAAAATTGAGGCAACATGAAAAACAAGTAAAAAATGTGACATGTTTCTTGAGGAAAAAAAAAATTCAAACCCCCCTGCGCGCTCAGCGCAACGCAGACACTGCTACTCGTGCAAAGAATATAACACATACCCAACATTCTCCCGCTTGTTGTTTTCTTTTCATACAAGGGGTTACAGGGTTAAGTAGTCAAAAATCCAGGGCAACAATGCCCATGGATACTCTACACCAAGAGAACTTCTCAGTGCTCACAGATTTTGTTAATGATTCTGCAACATTCTTCAAAGTGTCCACCTTCATCAGCAATACTTTATTTTCTTCAACCATGTCTCTCACAAAGTGACATTGAATATCAATATGCTTTGTCTTTGAATGATAAGTTGGGTTCTTCACTAAAATATTTTCACTCTGACTGTCACAATTTATCCTTACATCTTGTTGTACCAACCCAATACCTGAACACGATCTTTGTAACCATACTGCTTCCTTACTTGCATGAGTGGTTTCCATGTATTCAACTTTTGTTGTTGAAAGTGCCACTACAGCCTGTCTTTTGCTCATCCAGCTTATTGCTCCTCCAAACAGGTTAAACACTTACCCACTTGTAGGTCTCCTATGATCCAGATCTCCAACCTAGTCTGCATTTACAAAGCCATGTATATCCAACACTCTGTCCAATCCCAGTCTTCCTTGGTAGCACAATCCATAGCTAGCAATGCCACGCAAATACTTGAAAACCCTTTTTATTGTTGTCCAATGATCCTTCCTTGTTTTTGACATATACCTTCTTAAAACTCTCATTGCGTGTGCAAGGTCCGGTCTAGTACATACCATTTCATACATCAAACCACCAACTGCACTCGCATATGGAACACAAGACATGTCCTCCTCCTCTTCCTGTGTCTTGGGACACTAATCTGCAGATAACTTTACACCAACAGGAATAGGAACCTTGATCGGTTTACATTCCTGCATATTAAACCTCTGCAATATTGTTTGGACATATTTTCTATGATTTAACTAGAGTTTCCTCTTTTTCTGATCTCTTTTAATTTCCATTCCCAAAATGAAATTTGAAGCACCGAGATCCTTCATGTCAAATTTAGAGGACAATTGAGTTTTCACATCTTGGATAATCTCCTTGTTATTTCCTATCAGCAACATGTCATCCACATACAAGACCAAATAAATCAAATGATCACCAATTAATTTAAAATACACACAATGATCCTCTTTGCTTCTTGTGAATCCAAGTCCCAACATATAAGTATCAAATTTTTGATACCACATCCTTGGTGATTGTTTCAAACCATACAAGGACGTTTTCATCTTGCATACCAACTCCTTCTTTCCCTTCACAGCAAATCCTTATGGCTGCTTCATATAGATTTCTTCTTCCAAATCCCCATGTAGTATTGTTGTCTTCACATCCATCTGTTCTAATTCAAAATCAAATGCAACAACAACAGATAACATAAATATTATAGAGGTTAACTTGGCAACATGAGAAAAAATCTCACCAAAATCAATTCCCTCAACCTGGGAATAACCCTTTGCTACTAACAGAGCTTTGTATTTCTCCACTTTTCCTTCTGCATTCAACTTCTTTTTAAATACCCATTTGTTGTCAATGGGCTTTCTTCCAGTCGGAAACTCCACTAGATCCCAAGCCTCATTCTTATCCAAGGCTACCATTTCTTCTTCCATGGCCTTTTACCATATATTTCCATCCTCTGAATCCACTGCCTCCCTGACAGTTCTAGGATCATCATCTGTAATAGACAAAGAAAATTTTCAATGGAAATCAGATGGAGTATACCTTTCTGGTAGCCTTCTTTCTCAAACTGATCTCCTCAATACTGGAGTATGGGGATCTTCTTCTTCTTATTCATGTTATTATGTAGAGTCTGATTCATCATCCTTTAAATCAAACTCTATTTTCTCTAGTTCTTCCTTATTTTGTAGGACTTCTTGTTTAACAACATCCTTCATTTCTCTAAATACCACATCTCGGCTATACACTACCTTCTTAGTTTTTGGGTTCCAAAGCTTATAAACTTTGAGACCATATTAATATCCAATAAATATACACTTTTCAACCTACTTGTCTAGGTTACTCATGTTTTCCTTTGGAACATGAACATATGCATCACAACCAAATACCTTGAGATGTGTGAGAGAAGGTTTCTTACCAGTCCATACCTCTTATGGAGTCTTGTCATCCAGCGTTGATGAGGGTGATCTATTGACCAGGTAACATGCAGTACCCACTGCCTCTATCCATAATTATTGCCCCAACCCGGCACCACTAAGCATGCACATTGCTTTTTCCATCAGCGTCATGTTCAACCTTTCTATAACTCCATTCTGCTGAGGTGTATATGGAATAGTATTATGCCTTGCTATACCGCCCTTCTTACATAATTCTTCAAATTCATTCCCGCAGAACTCTCTGCCATTATCTATCCTCGGCACCTTAATTATTTTCTCTGTTTGATTCTCAACAAGAGCCTTAAGCTCTTTAAACCTGTCAAAGACTTCATATTTCTTCCTGAGGAAATATATCCAAGTATTTCTTGAGAAGTCATCAATAAATGAGCCATAGTACACAGATTTTCCCAATGATGGGACCGACATAGGTCCAAAAACATCACTATGAACTAGCTGTAAAATTCCTTTTGCCCTCGTTGCACCAGAGGGGAATCTTACCCAATTCTACTTCCCATATATGCAATGTTCACAGAAATCAAAATCCAGAGAGTAGTTAGTCATACCTTCAACCATACCTTTACCACGTAGTAGTCGAAGACCCTTCTCTCCGATATGCCCCAGTCTTTGATGCCACAGCATAACCTTTTCTCCATAGACTGTAGGAGTTCTTTCTTCTTCAACTCTAATATCAGGAACATTGGAACTATTACACCCATCACTAATAGTGCTTCCTTGTAGATTATACATAGTTCCAAACCAAACTCCTTTCAACAACACCATTTCTCCTCGAACCATCCTTCAGGTTTCCTTTTCAAATATTTTTTTTACCCCTGCATCGTCCATTTTGCTTACAGAAATCAAGTTTCTGGAAAAACCTGGGATGTGCAGAACATTGGGCAGTGTTCTAATCCTTCCATTTATGAGCCTCAACTTGACTTTTCCTCGTCCTATGATTCTGGTTGTCGAATCATCATCTAAGAAAACATCACCTCCATCATACCTTTCATATTCGCAGAACCACTCCCTGTGGGGAGTCATAAGAAAGGATGCACCAGAGTCAACCAACCATGCCTCATGATCTGCATGTGTGCTTGACGAATCCAAGCACACATCCCCTCCTTCTTCCTTGGAGGTTTTTTCTTCTGTAGAAGGAGATTCTTCAGATCCCTTCTTTTTCTCAACTTTGGACCTACACTGCTTCTTGTAGTGCCCTTCTTTTCCACATCTCCAACATACCTTTACAAACTTTCTAGGAGATTTAGATCTACCCTTAGAATTAGATCTCCCACTTGAGAACTTAGATCTATTTATTTCATGGGAGCGTCCTCTTGCAAATAATGAGTATGTGCTCTGTCCTTCCATATTCTTTCGTCTCATCTCCTCTGACAACAAGGATGATACCACTTCATCAAACTTCAAGGCAGTTGTATTACTACCTATGGCCACAACCAGACTGTCCCACGAGTCTAGTAAAGAACACAGTAAACTGATACACTTCATCTAAAATTTTAATCTCAATAGATACTAACTAACTTATCACAGTATTGAAGGCGTTCAAATGTTCTACCACCGAGTTTCCATCTCGCATCCTCAGGTTATACATCTTATTTCTCAGGAATAGTTTATTTACTAGGGACTTAGACTAATACAACTTCCCCAACTTATCCCATAAATCCTTGGTTGTAGCTTCCTCTGACACATTCAATAATATTGAATCTAAGAGACATAGTCGGATTGTTCTCTTTGCCTTTTGATCCAACTTTTTCTAGTCATCTATTGAAGTTCTTGTAGGTGCAATACTTGGATCTACCATGATCCATTGATCTTTGTCCACCAACAGATCTTCCATCTTAAGCTTCCACAGCTCAAAAAATTTCCCATTAAACTTCTCGATCTCCATTTTTGAATTGCTCGCCATTTATTTTCACCTGAAAAATCAATACCACGGATCTCCCATTGTAACAAGGCTTGTCACAGTCCCGAGCCAAACCCTTGACCACAAAGGCGTCCCCCTAAAGCCAACAAATCTCTGGTACCAAATGTAGATTTTAACCTTGTACAATATTTACTGCAAACAGATTTTCAGTAAAAGAACAGAAAACATACAATGGAAAATACAAACATTACAAAGATATTTTTCCCCTGGAAACCCAAACCGGGAAAACCAACATATTTTATATTCATTCATAGTAAAAAAAAACCATCTACCAAAAAACAACCCAACAATGGACACGAAAATGGTGGCAACACGAAAAACAAGGAAAAATGTGACACATTTCCTGAGGAAAAAAAATGTCTCTTGGTTCCATGATCTTCAAGGATTCCATGACACTACTACTCATTCAAACAATATAACACATACCCAACAGTTAGGATATTACTGCAAGTTTGTCAAGAACTATGGTCAAATAGTAGCACCTATAACAACATTATTAAAGAAGGAAGGATTTTCTTGGACTGAAGCAACAAACAAATATTTTGAAAATATTAAGGAGGCTATGTGTACAACTCCTATACCTACCACACCTAACTTAATAAAAACATTTATTATGAAGTGTGATGCCTTAGGTCATGGAATTGGTGTAGTTTTAATGCAAGAAGGAATGTTCCTTAACTTTGAAAGCAACCAAATTAAAGGAAAATTTTTACTTATACTCATTTATGAAAAACAAATGTTGGTCATACTACATGCAGTTTAGAAATGGCACCCTTACCTAATAGGAAGACACTTCAAAGTAAAAAAATATCAGGACAGCCTGAAGTAATTCTTGGAGCAATGCTTATCTTCATAAGAGAAATAAAAATGGGTTACAAAGATGCTAGGTTGTGATTTTGAAATTATATGCAAAAAGGGATTATATAATGATTTGGAAGATGCCCTTTCAATGAAACAAGAAGAAACAGAAGGTTCACTATGTGTTATTTCTATTCCGCAATCTGATTAGGTGGCAGAAGAAAGGATAGAATGGAAGCAAGATCAAGCGGTTGTATGCAAGATCATTCAACAATTATAAGAGGTCCTCGGTTCATTAGACATTTTTTCATGGAATAATGACTTGTTATGATATCATGATCACCTATATTTATGTAAGAATTCCCAACTCAAACATAATTACACACTTCTCTTATAGGAGGACATTTAGGATTCTTGAAAACGTACCACATGATCAAGAAGGATTTTTTCTAGAAAGGTATTAAAAATGATGTTCAAAATTTTGTGTTTGAATGTTTGGTCTGTCAACAAAACAAGGGAGAGACAATCAAGACGCCATCTCTCCTACAACCATTAGCTATACCAAGTCAACGTTGGGAAGAAATTTCAATGGATTTTATTACAAGTTTACCCAAATATGAAGGAAACATTGTCATCATGGTAGTAGTGGATTGACTGGCAAAGTATGCCCATTTTTTCTCTCTTTCTCATCCTTTTAAAGCAACAAAAACAACTACAACATTCATGGAAATAGTTCAAAATATACATGGAGTCCCCAAGATTATCGTAAGTGACAGAGATCCAATTTTCACTGGAAATTTTTGGATTGAATTGTTTTCTTGTTTGGGTACTCAATTGGCTCACAACTCATATTACCATCCTCAATCTAATGGGAAAACTGAGATTGTGAACAAATTTCTAGAAGGATATATCCATTTATTTTCATATGATAAACAGACACAATGGTTCAAGTGGTTTCCCTTGGCGGAATGGTGGTACAACACATGTTCCATACTTCATCAAAAATGTCCCCATTTTTTGCATTGTATGGATATCATCCTCTATCCATTATATCACCCTTGAAAGGAAATACAAAGGTTCAACTAGTGGAGGACCACATAGAGGACTAACAAGAGGTTCTCAAACTATTGAAGCACAACATGGTTATTGCACAAAATATGATGAAACAACAAACAAATCAACATTCTAGTGAAAGGGAATTTGTAGTGGGGGATTGGGCATTTCTGAGGCTACAAACATATAAA
>ML808048.1:15935-77053 GCA_009831015.1 Picea engelmannii
GGACAAGGTTGTTTTTAAGGGGGAGGACATGTTAAGGTCCTAACCCGCACATAGGTAGATCAATGTATTCAGATGTAATAAAGGTCAATATTAATAAGACCTTTCAATAAAATAGAATAAGGCGGATGTAAGAAGACCTAATAAAAGATTTCGCTTCTAGAAGGATCTTCCTCTAGATGCTTCTCTTAATAGACATAGTTAGTATAAATAAGGGTCGAGGGTATGAGAACCCTAGCTTGGATATTATTGTAACAGAGCATTGCTTGACTGGAGGTTGCCCCCTCGAAGAGGCATGTGAACATTGCTATCTAATTCAAAGTGCTATTTTTGTTGCTATTTCGTATATCATTTCTGTGTATTGTGAAGATTATGCTGGATATTTTACTGTTATTCTATCATTTCTAGCATTTCATTTTTGTTCTGCATATTTTATATATCTGGTATCTTGCACTCACAAGCTCCTTCTCTGCATTTCCACCAATGCCTTCTTCTACTCCTCCTAACACCATCTCTCAGCCTTCATTCCCACAACCCTTCACCTCCATACTCTTCCCAGCATTCCCAGGGAAAGAGGGAAATCCAAGAGGGGTGCTCATTATTAGAACACCCTCTCTCATTGAAATAGACTCTCCCCCTCCCAACTAGCTCTTATTTCCCATTTCACAAGCCCTCGACACACCAACCATACGTCGTAGGAGGCTCCTCATTCTGCTCCTCTTCAGCTCCATGGGGTGAGCTTGGTGAAAGAGGAAGCGTAACCCTCATGTGAAAACATTCCTTTGTCCACCACTCTTTTGCTCCATGGCCTTAGCTTGGTTAAGGAGGAGGTGCCACCATGCATGCTCTCTCCTCTAGCCACCAATCTCTTGCCGCCCCCCAAAATCTCAATCCACAGGACCCCTACTATGACTATGGTAGCTATATGGTGGAGGAGGAAATCCTCCCAAGCTGGAAAGTGGAGGAAAACTTAGCGGCAACCAACGAGATCACCACAGAGGTAGCTAGAAAGGAAAAGGAGGAGGAGTAGCCTCAACAATTTGTAAATATCCTCATGGAGGAGCACCTCCAAATCCTCTTTGAAATCAAGCAGAAAGAGGACGATCAGATGCACTCTCAGAGAATCCTTGGCCAAAGGATGGACATCCTGTTCGACACACTAGCGGATGCTCCTGCACGCGCCAGATTCCCAACATGCGGCCAATGGTTCACCCCGGTCTACACATTTCATGGACAACCAGACTTGACAATGGAGTTAAGTCTCCAAGTTATGGTTCTTCGTCAATTCCAGTTGCAGGATTAATTTCTTAGTTTACCACAATAGCAGGATAGAAGAACACACAGTTTTTTCATATATTGTTTATGTAGTTTTGTTAGTAGAAACTCTATCAATATTTGGTCTTAGAGACCATCCAAATATTGTACACACTTTTTTTGTTTACGCAGATAGGATGCAGAATTTTGTGTAAACAGTTTTGTTCAAACATCTCTAGCATATAGGATGATGTGTCAATCTCAGAACATCTAAGAGCCACCTATTTTAGTTTCTCATATATGGCAAAACAGGTGGCTCACACTTGTCATTGTAAAACTTACACATGTCATTAATATAAGGATCTACTTTTATTTACAAAAAAAATAAAATTAGTTTTTTAGTTTTTCTTTCATCTTATTTTATATTGAAAATTTCCTTTTAATTTTTTTTTAATTTTTTCTTCTTATTCTTTTTGTTTTTAATTTTTCAAAAAAAAATTTAAATTCATGTTAGAGTTTTTGTTCATAAAATGGGTGTTTTTTTAGGAAATTTTAAATTTTCTTTACTTGTTTTTAGTTGTTTTTTTTACCTTTGTTTTTGATGTTTTTTTATTTTTTTTATTTGAGTTTTGTATATATTTTTTTCAATGTGTTTTTCTCTTAGTTTAAAAAAATGTATTTGCGAAGATTTTCTTGTTTCAATTGTTTTTAATGTAAATTTAAAAAAAAAAATCTAAAAAAAAATTCAAGTTACCATTTGGGGTCCAATTTTGGATTGTTTATATGTGTAGGGATATGTCGTCAATGTCACAATTTCAATTAGTTTGTAAAGAAATATAATTTTAATTTTTAGAAAAAAAATTATTTTGATTTAGGTAGAAACACTTTTTTATTTAGGTGTGTATTTTAATGTTTTTTCTAAACAATTATATGAGTTTTGAAGGCCATGCTTAAAAAATGATATAATTTTAACCTCGTTAGAAACAATGGTGCTACCGGTAGCACCACTTTTTGATTTCTGGGTTGATTTTCATGTTTTTTATGAAATAATATGGGTTTTAAGGGCTAGAGTTTTCATTTTGAGGTCATAATTCTCGTTAAGTTGGTAACTTTGTTTTTGGTGAAGATGTATGCAATTTTATCAATTCTGGAACAACGTCTTAAGTGAATAGTCTTGGAATCTACATGATTTTGAATTAGGTGATATTTTGTGTTGGTGTGCTCGGTTCGATCATGGAATTTTGGATTCTTGGCCAAATTGATTGCAAAAGTATTGTCAACTAGAAGAGGAGTAGAATTCACTTGTTTCTCCTGTAAATCTTCAAGTATTTTCCTGATCCACACAATATCCTTTGTCTCCTTTGTAGCTTCCCAATATTCTTCCTCTGTTGTGGAATCTAGTGGAACTAGTTGTTCGCGTGATCCCTAGGAGACAACTATTGATCCAAGAATCATGAGATAGCCTGAAGTTGATACTCCATTTTCCTTATCCCCATCAAAGTTTGAATTAGAATATCTGATTAGGTTGAATTCATCCACTTTAGAGTACTTGAGTCCAAAATATTGAGTTCATTTCAAGTATTTTAGAACTCTTTTTGCAATAGACCAATGTCCTTTGCAAGGATTTTGCATGAACCTAGAAAGAATCCCAAAAACAAATGAAATGTCTGATTTAGTTGTAGTAATATAGATCACACTTCCCATAAGGTGTCTATACTTGGTTGCATCCTCAAATTGATTCCCTTATTTTGATGTGAGTTTCAAATTATGTTCCATTGGAGTAGAAACAATATTTCACTCAGCCATGCCAAGCTTATTCAATAGTTCTCCAATGTATTTCTTCTGGGAGATGAATATGTACTTTGGATATTGTATCACTTCAATTCCCAAATAGTAGTGAAGATGTCCCAAATATGTCATCTTGAATCCTTTATATAACTCTTTCTTTATGGATGCAATGTAGTTCTCATTATTCCATGTTATGAATAGATCATCTACATATACTAAAATATAAACAATATTTTTTCCAACTTCCTTGACAAACAAAGTTGCATCGTTGAGATTGAAATTCTTCAAATTCAATTTCAGAAGATGCTTGGTTATTTTTTCATACCATACTCGCGATGCTTGTTTCAATCCATATAAGGATTTGATGACCTTGCATACCTTATGTTCTTGTCCCTTCACAAAAAATACTTCTAGTTGAGACATGAACACATTCTCTTTCAAGTCAAAATTCAAGAAAGCATTCTTCACATCCATTTGATAAATTTTCCATCCATTTTGTGCTTCCATGGAAAATAGAGTGTGGATAGTAACCCCTTTTTTTTTGTGGGGGAAAATTTATCCTCATAATAAACACCTTCTTTTTATGCAAATCCTTTTTCTATGAGCCTTTCTTTGTTCTTGTAAAGTGCGCCATCTCATCTATACTTGTTCTTGAATACCCACTTGCATCTACTCGGTTTGGTTCCAAATGGAGGGTCCACTAACTTCCATGTCCCATTCTTGATGAGAGCACCATATTCCTTCTGCATGAATTCTTTCCATTCATCATGAGAAGTGGCTTCTTTAAAGGAAGTCAGTTCATGATTAATAGATAAATCCAACTCACAATCATATAAAACATCTATGTTATCTACATCACCATAGTTTGAATTATCTAAATTACCTCCATGTTGTCTTGAGGACATTTTGGCTCCTATTTTTCCAACCTCATTGGGATGAACACTTTCAAGGGTTTTAGTGAGCCATTTTTGTGGACCTTTCTGAGATGGTCTAGGTTTCTTGGTTGATTGATATGGTGTTGAGTTCTCATAAGGCCTCATCTTTTCAATCCTCATGATCACATCATCGAACTGAACTTACATGAGTGCTAAAAAAGGAGATTCCAGAGTTTGACCAAAGATAGGGATCCCCCTTCAAGATGTGGAACATCATCATCAAATTCATGATATGTTTTTACATGAGTGAATTTGTCTAGCTGATCAAGTTTCCTCTCAACAATTTTTTCTTTCTTGGTGGATTCAAAAAACATCACATCTCTAGAAAGAATAAAATTCTTGCTTGTATCATCACAATGATGATAACCCTTGGTGATATTTGAGTACCCCAAGAATATGCACATCTGACTCCTTACAGAAGCTTGTTTCTTTGTTCCTTAGGAATCAAGGCATATCAAGTGGCACCAAAGACCTTGAGATGCCATACTTTTTCTTCTTATTCGTCGGGTTACTAGCTTCAAAGCTTTCACTCGACGAAGAAGATGAAACAGAAGAAGACCTTACAAGTGAAGAAGGTGAAGAAGATCTTACTGGTGAAGAAGTTGAAGGATAAAAATGAGGTTGATGTTCTTTGGGGGAAGTGATTACAACCAAAGCGCTTGTTGCATTCGAGATTACCAAAGTGGAAAAAAACCATATTGGTAACCCAATTGTGAGACTTGGAAGGCTCAAAGTAGCAATGTAAGGAGGAACAACGTTTCCATAAGAAGGAAAAACAAAAGGTTCCCCTAATGCAGGGTTTGATTCATTGGTCATTCTAGTAAGTGACGTCATTAAGCACAGATCCAACCTAGATTTTGTTAGGGAAAAAAAACAACACACACTAAAAATCTAGGAAGCAAGTAAACAAAAAAAAAATTTCACAACGAACAAACTAGTTGGTGATGAAATCCAACATCGCGGGAACAATGTAAGAAGGGGCTAAGTTAGAGAGGGTGGAAAATCTATGTTGATGACCTTCTTAATGAAATTATGAATTGGTGCAAGTTTCCACACAATAAACATGGATTTAACCTCCAAGGAGCCCGAGTGAGTTTGGCTAACGTCGATTCCAGGTACAACGAAGACTTTCCCCTTCACCGTAACCTCCTGTATTGACCCTAAATAAAGGCCACTAAGGTTACCAAATACAACAATGATGTCTAGGGAAATAGTTGACAATATGATATATGTGCAAGGGCAGGGTAATTGAGCCCGAGATCGACTTGAGAAGGCTTGCATAGTTTTTTTTTTCAAGTGAACCCCAATAATATGCGCAACCACTTCACCAAGATGAACAAATCAAGGTTAGTAACTATGTTGGTATTAATGCAACCTCGTGATTGACCCTTGTTTGAGAAGGGCTTCCTAAGACAAAATATAGTAAATGGATTTCACCGCTCACTAACTCAAGATTCTATGTTTTTTTACATCTTTGGAAAGTTATCTTTTACACCTATTCCAAATCCCTACAACTGATCTAATGTAGGTTGCAAATATCCCTAAAAATAAAAGTTTCTAGGAATATTTTAATTAACGCGATTTTTTTTTAAGTTGTTGTTACTCAAGAGGAAAATGGCGTGGACTAAATGATATGTTGTCTGACTCTAAACAATGAAAATAAATGAGAATGAAAATATTTCACTTCGATGAAAGCTATATTACAAGAAGGAGAAAACGTTTATCATTATGATATGCACAATGTCCCAAAATTTTATTAAACTCATCAATATCAAGATATTCAAGAAATGAACCAAAGAGACTATATACCAATACACGATTTCACTACTTCACATGCAAAGATTCCCCAAATCTAATGCAAAGAAAGAAATTAAAACTTTTTATTTCAATGATACACTAAAAGAAACAACGATTTTCTTCAAAACAAAAGAAACCCAAACAAATCCATAGGACAAAGTACAGACTTTGGGAAAAAAATATTTGCAAGATAGATTGAGAAAAACTGAGCAGAACAGGGAAACAAACACTAAAAAGGGAGATCAACGTTCATATTTCCAAGGGAATAGAGCATTGTAGTGATCTGATATACATTGCAAGGGAGCACTTATTTTATATCAATGCTCTGATATACACTCCAGGGGTGTGATACCCTTCCTATAAACTCAAAACAAAGGCTTAAAACACAGAAAAATTCACCCGAAATTCCCAGAATTTTGTGAAATTTCCAATGAAGAGGGGAGAAAGGAAATAACCAGGAACAAACAATAAAAATGATATAAAAGTGGGAAAAAGGAAGAGATTATCCAAGGAAATACAAATCAATTTTTTTCCCCATTCGATTCGTCAATTTATGTTATAGGAAAATTCCCCTGTGGACAGGTGGATATCCTCTTGGATTCTATACCCCTACCACCAAGACAGAAATATGAAAATGGACACTAACGTCCCTTTAAATATAGTTAATCTAATCAAAATAAAGAGAGGAAGAAATCAATGCGTACCTTGTTTTGAATCTTGTCCTCGCTTAATCCAATCTAAACTTGATATCTAAGCTCCTTAGCATGACATGATACCTGCAATGTAATGGATAATGAAGAAAAACAAAGACTTCCTACTCTACCAAGATTAGTTTAAACCAAATTCATCAATAATAGACAAGAATATGTAAAGATACATAAACTATAAGGAAATAGGAAAAACATATATTAATGAGAACATTAAAAGGACACTTACAATCTGTAGATGCAGTTGTAGAAACCTCTCCAAGTCCTCCTCATCCATCCCTTACACGATTCTCCCAAGATCATAAGTTTGATATCCAAAGATTTCTCCCTCCTAAGATCATAAGTTTGATACCTCTAATATTCCCCCTCTTCTCCATGGAAATCCCTCATTATATAGGATTTGGAGGCTTAACCACCATGGAGAGGATTACTCATCAAATCCACTAAAATGGGATCTCCAAGAATTTTAGGCAGAAAATATATCTTCAAGTATTTTAGGGAGAAAATACCTCTCAAGGATTTTAAGGAGGAAATACCTCTCCCATACATGATATTCTCAACCTCTCATTGAAAATAGGAAACCAAATGTGAAGTAGATTCTCACACTAAATTAATTTCCTGTTATGAATATTAATAATTAATTCATGTGCACATGGTATTTGGACCTTCATATAATATATTTCTCCTCCACATTGACTAGGGATTGTGACATATTTTGTTTCATGGTGTCAAGGTGTATGTGACACTTAGCAAGTTTCATATGACACTTTTACGACACTTGCGACACTTAGGGCTAGGTACCTAGGTGTGGAAATTTAATGTATAACAATAAGTCGAAGAAAAAGAAGAATGCCTAATAAATTTCTTCAAAACCGTTATGAAAATTGTCCCAATAAAGAAGGAATCCACTATCAACATTCCTTCTATTCTTGGAAAATGTTAATAAGGCTAATAGAAAATGGTTAAAGAAAAAGGGATAAAGGGAGAAATCAAAGAAGAAGGAAGGTTCATTGTCAGTCTGAACAAATGAAATTTCTTTAGCAGTCTTATCAATCATGTGTCTATATTTGTTTTTTCAATTTACATGTATCTTGTTTACACAAAGTATTCCTCCCTTATTTGATCAACATCGATGTTTGTTTTGTTTCTATAAAAATATAACACTTTGAGAAATATTTTGGGGATTTTCTGTATGTCATATCGATTTATAATTCACGCCTTGGAAGTTCATGAATTAAATCAATTATTGATTGATATAAATTTTCATAGTTTATATTCTATTTAATGTTCTCAATTTTCCTTCTTTCATGTCTCTATTTTACAATATTTAGTATTGTATCATTCTTACCATGAAAGTATTTTGGATTTCTGAAATAATCTTTGTTTTAAGTTTCGAGGAAATAGTTTCATCTTTTCTTTCCTTAAAAATAGTTAACTAGAGATATAAATTATTTTCAAAGAACTATATTTTTCCTTTCTCACGTTACTATCTTATCTTTCTTTAACTTATCTAAAAAATGTATCAAATAGGAATATGGTTCCCTTTATGTTTATGGTTAGATGCTAATTGTGGTATTCTCTCTCTCTCTCTCTCTCTCTCTCTCTCTCTCTCTCTCTCTATATATATATATATATATATATATATATATATATTCAGTCAACCATTTCAAATCTTGTATTTGAAGCAAACACACACTTTACACATAAAAAAAAAAAAACTCTTCAAATACTTGGAGAGAAAATCTTAAACAAATTTCACATATTGAGCGTTACCCACTTTAGTTGCTGGAATATTTTAGTAAAGACTTGAACGGGTTGGATATTTTCCTCCATAAGGTGCCTTGGCATTGTTAGTTTGTGAGGAACAACCTAAGGAACACTATAATCAACCACCTCTTTCTTCATTCCTTGCCAAAAATATTGGCTTCTTACAGCGTCAATTGATTTATGATATCCTATGTGCCCAAGATATGAAATATTGTGCATTTCTATCAACACTACATTTTTATCTCTTTAGAGTTTGGAACATATAATTTTCCCTTGTACATGAGGGATCCATCTTCTTTCAACTCAAAATATATAAATTTATGCTGAAAATTACCTTGTTGTGATGTTTCTTTTATTTGCAAATAGTGTTGATATGAATTTACAACCTCTACAGTTATGTATTTTAAATTAGACCTCTACATGCTAATGGTTGGAGCATGCATCTCATTCACTCTCATACTAAGTGCATTTTAAACTTCGTTCTATTTTCCCTTGATAATCTTTATATCAAAGTCATACTCACTAAGGAATTCCAACCATCTAGTTTCTTGGAATTTAATGGTGGTTGTCCAAACAAATGTTTCATACCACAACGATCTGTCCTTAGTTCAAATTTTCTTCACATGAGATGATGTCTACACATTTTTAATGCATGAATAATCGTTTCCAATTTTAAATCATGTGTGGCGTAATTACTCTCATGTTCTTTCAATATTGTTCACTGATAACATACCACATGTTCATTTTTTGTGAGGACTCGACCAATCCCTTCTTTGCACACATCAATGCAAAAAATAAAATATTCATCTAGGTGCACAATATTCAAGATTGGTACACATGTCAAAATTTCCTTCACTTTTTGAAAACTCTCTTCACATTTGGAGTTCCATTCAAATTTCACTCCCTTCTTTTGCAAAGAAGTAAATGGGATTGCAATCTTTGAAAAACCTTTTATGAATCTTCGGTAATAACCCAAAGGTCCCATAAATGATATGAATGATGTAACATTTCTTGGCATTGGTCATCCTCTAATGGCCCCTATATTCTCAGGATCAATGGATATCCCATCTACTTAAATAATAGGACCCAAGTAATGAATCTTCCTTTGATAGAATATGCACTTGAGTTGGAATACGATTGATGCTCTCTCAAAACTTGTAGCACCATCCTTAAATGTTTCTCATGTTTCTCCTCTATCTTTGAGTAAATGTTATATCATCAAAGAAAATAGTTACAAAGTTGTCCAGGTATTTCTTGAACACTCCATTCATGGTTTTCATAGGGTTTTAGGTTGAGAGAGTAGGGTTTTGAGCCCTAAGTTTCATGTATAAATATGTAATGGGTTAGGTAGAATAGGTTGTTGACGTTGAGAAAATAGAGGGATGAAGTAGAGCTAAAGTTGTTGATGTTGTTGTGAAGAGAGTGAGAGAATAAAATGAGAATGAGAGAGAGTATATGTCTAAAGGTCTAGGGAGAATTTGCAGAGAGATTCTTGCACTATAGAGCGGATAGGAAGGATGGAGAAAGATAGAAGATATATCTATTGTAATTACATCACACAAGCCTAAGATGCATTGCACAAAGAACGATAAAGAAGCTAGTTGTTGTGGATGTAGCCCAATGTTTGGGTGAACCACATTAAATTTCGTGTCTAAATGTCTTTTTGTGCAATTATTTATGAATTTTCTACTTATGCATAACTAGTTCTAGATATGTTCTACTGGATACTGTGTCGACTCCAAGACCCCATGTGCATCACCTAGATGGGTAGTAACATTTGAGTATTTGTCAAAATCACTCATAGTCAGTAGAGGAAGTCATAATAGTAGTAATTAGAGTAGTGGGAGAAGTGTGTTGATTCAGAGCAGTGGAAGTAGTGCACCGATTCAAATTCAACCAACATCACCAAAGGGAGGTACTACACAAACCAACATGGTAGTGTTCAACAACAAATTGAGACTATCTGAGTTCCAGGGAGTTGGGTCAGAGGACACAGAAAAAATTCTATTCGTATGTGAAACAATTTGGGCTGTGAAGAATGTCCAAGATAAGGCTATAAATATTGTATAGTTGGAAACAATATTTAGAGATTTCACATTAGTATGGTATATGAAACTACATAGTGCCACAACTACAGGTCAACAAAGGACTTTAGCATAAATTAGAAAAGCACTATTGAAAGAGTTCAAGAAACCAAAATATGAATCGCAGTATATTACAGAGTTGAAATAAATCAAACAAGTGAAAACTGAATTCATTTGGGACTGTCATCAAATATTTAAGGATTTGATGGGTAGGTAGACATTTCAAATTCTTGATAAACAACACCAAGAATAGTTTATTGTAGGACTATTACCACACATTCTCCATTTATTGATACAACATAAATTGTTGTTGCATCCTGAAGCTTTGGAGATTGCAATGAAGTTGGAAGCATCTCCTATAGGAGATAGTGGAGGGATGGTGCAAGTCTAGACATAGTTAGATTCCTTAAAAAATCGATTGGAAAAGCTTACAAAAGGGACGAAGAAGTGGGAGAAAGTTTGGTGTACCAAGTGTAGGACTAAAGTCCACCATAAGGATGAATGCCCCACATTTGCATAGTATTTGGTGACTGGAGCATCGAATCCATTACTAGGAGGGGGACATCATCCGATTGAATGTCCATTACTGCAGAAGTACCAAATTAAGACAAGGAACTTATTTTATAATTTTTTCAAGACAGTTCGGCATGAAAAGAAGGATTGATCCAAGTGGATATCGATGGCCACCCACCTTTTCCAACTCGCTCAAAGCAATTTTTTGGCAATTTTTGGCAATTTATTATTTTTAGCAGTTTTAACTTTCGGGGCCATTTTGAGGGCCTAAATGAAGGTTTTTCAGGATCTAGCTTCTCAATGATAGTCAAAACCATGATTGAGTTACCAAAATGAATATCCTCTATGATACCTTTCCATCGGGCTATTGTGTGCCTAAAACAGAGATCGTATGCACAAGTTACGACCCCGAGAAGTTGATGTACTGACTTGCCCAAACGGGGCCCACATGACTTTTGGCGCTTCATTCCCTAGGGTTAGGTTTTTGGATGTCTATGGTTTTTGACATTCTAGTTTATTTTAAAGAGGCGTTCAGATATTCATTTTAATCATGTTCTTGTGAATGAGCACATTCGTCACATCTCTTCTCAGAGATAAGACGCCACCATTCCAACAAGCTTGTTTTCCACTGCATTTTACAGTTTCGGCTTATTTCGTTATTGAATAGAAAACCAGTTTTATTGTATCTATGTTATTCTGTGTTAAGAATATTTTAATAATCTATATTCATTTCATTCTGCTCATAGAATATGGATCAGTGGTATCAGAGTGGTCTGCTCCTTGTCATCTTAATGAATGTCCCCAACGAGGTCAGGGTATAAAGAATTGGGTCTCAAGCTTGTTTCTCTTGAGGACAAAATATCTCACATGCCCAAGCAACCTCTCATGGCAGGAGAAAATAAAGATGATGGGACAGAAGATCGTTTCAAAAAAATTCTTGAGGAATCCCTCATGCAACAGAGGAACGAGATGATGGATAGTTTTGCGCAAATCCTTCAGTGGCTACCAACAGGCGACATATCTTCCTCGAGCCGAGGCGCCGCCCCCTTCAAGGTAAAAATCAAATTAAATAGTCATATATTTGAAGGTCAGATATATTCAAATGTTGTAGACAAGTGGTTGAACCTACTAAAAGGACATTTTTTTGTCCATAACTTTTCGAATAGAGAAAATCTTACTTTTTCACTCCTCAAAGTCATTCCCCATGTCAAAGATTGGTGGGAAACTTTCTGTGAGAAAAATGAAACAAATGAACCCTCATTATTTACATTCACAGCCACCTGGGAATCCTTTAGGGATGATATTAAGGTACAATAATACCATGTCAGAAGTTATGATGACTTGTATACAAAATGGACCACACTGCAGCAAGAAAGAGACCAAGCAATGCTAGAGTTCACAAATATCTTCCATACATTGTGTACCAAGATGGGTATCAAAGATTCAGAGTGACATACGGTGCTCAAGTATCATGATGCTCTTCATAGATAAATCTAGACCGAAATGGAATTTATGGATATATCATCCTTGGGTGAAACCTACTGATATGCCATCAAAATCAAGCAAAATCTCAAACAAAAGATGTGGAAATTTGGGCTTGATAACGCCTCAAAAAAAAATCAAACAAGGGGCGGCCCAAACCCACAGAAAAAAGGATAGAGAAAAGATAGAAAATATTAGGAAAACCAGTCCAAGCCGTAAGCAAAGAAGGACATTGGAAAGACAAAGAAATATACTGGGAAGTGGTGCGACTTCCATAAGATCCTTTGGCATAACATTTCTTATTGTCACTCAAAGTAGTCGTTGGTGGCCAAAGTGAAAGCCTCTGCATTAGATGCGGGTTCTGACTCTGAGTCAAAACTAGAAAGGGGAAGATAGATCATTGACATGGAACCCAATGCCACTGTTTCTAACACCAAGCTCCAGCCTGGTAAACCAGATGAGCCAGAAGAAGGAGAGAACCTCTTACATTCACATATGTGGGTAAAAGGAACCTTGATGCGCTTCATTTTTTATAGTGGTAGCTAGAAGAACCTCATATCGGTAGACGTCATGAAGCAACTATCCCTACTGACAATGCCACACTCACAACCCTACACCATTGGATGGATCCACCAAGGAAGTGATCTGTGTATCAGCTAACATGTCAAATGTCATATGACATCAAGCCCTTCAAAGTCGAGGTATTGTTTGATGTTTATCCTCTCGAAGTTTGTAATGTTCTTTTGGGCCAACCTTATTTATGGAAACGTCATGTTGTATATGAATCTAGGCCTTGTAGTGTTATTATTACTTTGAATAGGAAATTATACAAGATACTCAAGGAAGTCCCTCCTTGTGTTATTTCCTTTATCTCTTCCAAGAAATGAAGGAAGGTCATCTCTCAGACCGAGAAATTTATATTCTTCGTGATTCTCTCTCAGAGTGAGTAAAAGATTGCAGCCACATCCAGGGTCTCTGTGACCAATCTCTCCACACAATAGATGTAAGTGGATAAGGTTGTGGAAGAATACTTAGATATATTCTCCTCTCCTATCGAGGTACCTCTGCACTGACAGGTCAAGCATCCCATCAATATGACCCCAGGCGCACTGCTACCCAATGGGCCAATCTACCGTCGCTCTTTGTTAGAAAATGAGGAGATAAAGAGGAAAATCCAATAACTTCTCAACAAGGGGCACATACATCCCATATCATGACCTTGTGGGATCCCAATCGTGCTGGTGTAGAAGAAAGACGGAACCTGGAGACTCTGCATTGATTATCTATCCCTAAATAAAATCATAGTCTGAAACCAGTACTCGATTCCCCGAATAAACAACCTCCTTGATCAGCTCATGGGGGCCAAATACTTCAGTAAGATTGATCTGAAGTCTAGCTACCATGAGGTCCCAATAGAACAGACAGATGTATGGAAGACTACCTTCAAGTCTGAAGAAGGTCTTTTTGAATGGCTAGTCATTCCCTTTGGTTTGAAAAATGCTCCAACAACTTTTATGAGGATGATGGATGATATCCTACCGTCAACCTTTCACCAATACTTTTTTAGTGGTGTATCTGGATGAAATCTTCATCTACAACAAGACTTGGGTGAAACACTTGCATCATATTCAATAGGTTCTTCACACCTTGCGGCAACACAAACTATATTAAAACTTGGAAAAATGCTCCTTCGGCATGGACAAGGTCCACTACTTAGGCTACATTGTTTATCTACATGGTGTGCATGTGGATCCAACCAAGATCTAGGTCATCCGTGACTGGCCATGTCCAACTACACTCACAGAACTTCGAATCTTCGTGGGCCTTTCCAATTTCTATCGTAGGTTCATGTTTGGATTCTCTCATATCACATGGGCCCTCAACCAAGTAAATAGGGGTGACAATAAAGAAAAAATTGTGTGGGGTCTATCCCAACAACAAGCCTTCAATGAATTGAAGAATCATTTGTGCTTATCCCAAGTACTTTCATTATCAGACCTGGAACATCCCTTTGAGATCAAGACATATGCTTTAGACTATGTTGTGGGCATCGTTCTCACTCAACACGGCTACCCCGTGGAATATCATAGTGAGACACTATCAGATGTTGTTCATAAGTACCCTACTTAGGACAATGAAATTTACTCCATTGTGCAAGCCTGCCACCAGTGGAGAAATTATATTCTTGGGAAGGATACAATCATCCACATTGATCAAAATCCACTACAAGTCATGCAAACCCAAGGAAAATTGCAGAATGACCTCCATCGGAAGTGGTCCACATACTTACATCAGTTCCACCTCAACATCAAGTATATAACATAAAGTACCAACTGAGTTGTTGATTGTTTCAGCTGACCTACAGTCACGACACTCACCATGGTGCTAGACTCTTGTGGCCACAAGACCTCCATATGGCCCCACCTCTACGAGATAGACCCTGACTTCTCCACCACCTACCAAATGTTGGGTGCAAATTTAGTGGTCTCTAATTATCATCTTCAAGATGGGTTGTTGTGTCATCTGGGCCATCTTTGCATTCCATCAAGCGAGCATGAGAAGATGATTTGGGAAGCTCACTACAGTCAGGTGGCATGACACTTTGATGTTAAAAATAAATTGGCAGTGTTGCAAAAACATTTCTACTGGTCAAAACTTCAACAGGATGTCAACAAGTATATTAGGTCCTACACTACCTACACTATTTCCAAACTGACCACTATGAAACAGGGCATGTACACCCCTCTTCCTACTCCTGACATGTCATTGGAATCGATCTCAATGGACTACATGTCAGGCCTCCCATCCACCAAGAGGGGAAATGACTGTGTTTTTGTGGTTGTTGATTCCTTTTCCAAGATGGTGATTCTAGTCGGCTGCAAGAAGAACACCACAACGAAAGACACTACCAAGATCTTCTTTGAACGAGTATGGGTACATTTTGGAATCCCACAAACCATTATCTCATATCATGACAGTTGGTTCATCAACACATTCTGGTCGAGCCTCTGGTCACTGTTGGATACCAAGCTCACCAAATCCACTGCCCTCCACCCCCAGATAGAGAGCCAAATAGAGGTCATCAATCAGATGATCATACATATCCTATGCACGTACAATTCAAAACACCCCCACACATGGGATAAGAGTCTTCCCTATGTACAACATAGCTACAATCAAGCCCCACATAGCTCAATTGGACACAACCCCTTTCAGGTGGGGTTGGGATTCCAACCATTGGGCCCCATGGATGTTGTACTACCCCTGTTGACCACCTTGGTCGACTCATCCCCTTCTCCACTAGAAGATGAAAAAGACACCTGGGTCATTGAGTGGATCCAACACATCCTCCAACAGGTTCAGGATAAGAAGTCTAATGCCAAGTATAAGCAACTCCATGATCAACATTGGGTGCCACATAAGTCTTAGGTGGGAGACAAAGTTTGGTTGCAATTGCAGAAATAACACCTTACAGGGCCCCATCAGAATCTTCTCCCACTCCATTATGGGTTGTACAAAATCACCAAGGTTGTGGGTGACAATGCTTTTAAGCTCAACATTCCCCCTTTCCTTGGCCTGCACCCAGTCTTCAACGTGGATCTCTTTTGGCCATATTTCCCACCAATATTGGACACCTCAGAGATATTAGAGCAGTTGACACCAACAAAGCTCAACCCTAACTACATGAAATAGGAATCTAGTGATAATATTGTGGACACACAGATCAAGAGCACTCGACAACAAAGGATCCATCTTTATTGAGTCGTCAAATCAGGGTAGCTCCTGCACCAAGGCAAGTGGCTCACCTCGGGCCAAATTTAGTAGAAATTTCCTCATTTGATTGGGAAAATTAGCGCAATGGAGAACATTTATTCCTAAGGAGGGAGGATTTATCTAGGTGGATATCGATGGCCACCCACCTTTTCCAACTCGCTCAAAACAATTTTCTGGCAATTTTGATAATTTACTATTTTTAGAAGTTTTAACTCCAGGGCCATTTTGAGGGCCTAAATGAAGGTTTTTTGGGATTGAGCTTCTCAATGATATATGAAGGAATGATTGAGCCCCCAAAATAAATCTTCTCGATGATACCTTTTTAACGAGCTATCGTTCACCTAAAACGGAGATCGTATGCAAAAATTACGACCCCAAGAAGTTGATGTATTGACTTACCCAAATGGGGCCCACATGATTTTTGGTGCTTCATCTCCCAAGATTAGGTTTTTGGATGTCTATGGGTTTTGAAATTCTAGTTTATTGTAAAAATTCCTTCAAATCCTTATTGTAATAATATTCTTGCAAATGAGCACATCCGTCACATCTCTTCTCAGAGAGAAGCTGCCACCATTCCAACAAGCTTGTTTTCCACTGCATTTTATAGTTTCATCTTATTTCGTTATTGAATAGAAAACTAGTTTTACTGTATCTCTGTTATTATGCGTTAATCATATTTTAATAATATGTATTCATTTCATTCTTCTCATAAAATCCATATCGAGGATTGTTGTGCATTCGATTTGATGAGAGAGTGCACTTCATATATGTATAAAATTCAAGAGGAAAATGATACGATGGAAGGATGTGGTCCAAAGTATAACAACCAAAGAGTATTTAATACAAGAAACCAAGGAGGATTTGGAAGAGGAAATTTTGGAAGAGGAGGTAAAGGACACAATAATATGTTACAATTGTAATCAACAAGGACACTTAGCTCGTGACAGCCCGAATCCTTGTACAACCTGCACATTTTGTAGAGAACTTGATCATGTGATAAAATACTATTTGCAACTACTAGAAGGTAAGAGGGAATCAAAACCACAACCCAAATCAAAATGTATAGAATATATCAGCTGAGAAATTCAATGAAGGACCTAGAATACCATCATTTACACATAGAGAAGTTAGAAAAAGTGTTGATGCGGCGAATGGAGGGAAGCAGGTTGAGAAATGGGTGAGTAAATATGTAGGACCTATGCTGAAATTCGATCCTCATCAAGAAAAGGAGATGTATCAGAGGAAAATAAAAATAGATACTAGGACTAGAGTGGGAAGAATCAACATCATGTGTGCCTCCTGTCTATGATCGTACTATACCAGAGAAGCCACTTGAGAAGGTAAGTACTCTAAGAGAGTTTCTAAGAAGTTGTGTGGAATTGATGAAATATGAAAATGCAATGAATGCATTATGTGACATGATTGATAATTGTGCACAAGAAAGGGAAATTTCTATCACACGTAGGGTAGTTAATTATGTACTCCGTAAAAAGAGGATCAACAAAGAATTTAGATTAAGTGTATATATTGGGGAATATGATATGGATAACATTATTTTAGACTTGGGATTGGATGTAAATGTGTTACCAAAGTAGACATGGGAGATCATGGGGAAACTCAATTTTATTTGGTATCCTATTTACTTAAGGTTGGAAAACCAACACAAGATGGTACCAATTGGATGATTGATAGGAGTACATGTGAATATAGATAGGGTGTGCAGTATAGCATATTTCAAAGTCATCAAGATCATGGATTATAGTCATCCATATCTAAAACTGAAGGGATTTGAATGGGCCTTTCAAAATCAGGCGACCATTAATCTGAAAATGAGAGAAATAGTATTTGAGGTACGATACTTAAAGGTTATTGCACCATTGGATCCGATAGAAGGAAAGAGGTATATCTAGCTAGCAAGAGGGAACACAATTGAAAATTTGTATAACATGACTGCATGGATGGATGACTCTGTTAACCCCACTACAGATGGTGCACTCAATTGAAGAAGCATTAGCTTGTGTGCGTTAGATTCGAATGAAGGTTTGTAACATTGGAAGTAAAGGATGCATGAAGTATCAACTAGACTATGTACACACATAAATTTATCATTGTGTTGGCTTGGGAGATAGTTATGTGATCCACCCAAGTATGATTTTTTTACTAACATAGAATATTTTGTATAGGTGTTTGAGTTGCAGATACCTAAAAAACAAATATTGTTGGAATTATATGTTTTCCTGAAATATACTCCAACGGGATGGTGGTCTACACACAAACATGGAATGGAAGACTGGTCACAGTGTAGAATACTAATGAAAGTAAGATTTGGTGCCAAGGTTGAGTACATTTCACATAAGTACAGAGGGTTAAGAAACCCAATAGATCATATTTTGCAGTGCAGAAATATATGGGGAACGATACCGAAGGAGGAATGGATGCACAAGTTTATACATATACTGGATACAATTCCTAATAATTGGCACTTGAAGCTGGAAATACGTAGAGAAACAACAAACTGGGATGAGATTATTTAAAGGCTTAAGGTAAAATTTACATTTGAGCATGAATATATGTTAGTATATGCATCCTTACTGGTCATTTGAACCAATATATTTCCAAAAGAAGGGCCAATGGAGGTGGTACCTGTGTGTAGTGTGCACATAGATTCTTTGAAGTTTCATTATCTACTAGAATATTATAATTTTTCTAAGGAAGATCAAAGGAATGTATAAGTACCTAAAAACGAGGGGGAACGGATAGTAGAAGGACCTGATCTTGACTATTTTTTGTATGCACATCCAGTAAAGACGTGGAAGGTAAACATTTGGATGACAAAAATCCCAAAGTTTGCACATATTTACGATTACTGGAATGACGAAACTGTGGAGAAGATTGTAGATTTACTGCGAGAGTATCAGGATATATTCCCAACTAAATTCTCATAACTGAAGGGGTTAGTTGGTGAGTTAGGAGATATTAAGATCCCTTTGAAACCCAATTCTAATAGAGTTAGACAGAGACCCTACAGGTTAAATTTGAAGCATAAATATAAGGTGAAGGAAGAGATAGACAGGATGTTAGAAGCAGGGATTATTGAACCAGTGGTGGAATCAAAATGGATAAGTCCAATTGTGGTACAAGATAAGAAAATAAGAGGAATCATGGTTTGTGTAGACCTGAGGATAGTTGGTGAATTCGAGGGGATAGATGGTGAGTTAGGAGAGATGAATATCCCTTTGAAACTAGATGCTAAGTCAGTGAGACAAAGACCCTACAAGTTAAATTTGAAGTATAAATAGAAGGTGAAGGTAGAGATAGAAAGGATCTTATAAGTAGGGATTATTGAAACATTGGTGGAATCATAATGGATAAGTACAATGGTGGTATAAGATAAGAAAACGTGAGGAATGGGGATTTGTGTAGACCTGAGAAAACTAAACGATGCATTTCTGCATGATCCATTTCCAATATCATTTATAGATGAAGTACTAGATAATATAGGAGGGCAGGAGGCTTATTCTTTCACAGATGGATTTCCAAGGTGCCATAAAATAAAGATTGCATAGGAAGATAAATATAATACTACTTTTGCAATAGAGTGGGGAAGTTATCAGTACATAATGATGCCCTTTGGAATGAAAAATGCACCTGTGGTTTTTTCAAGAGTCATGGTAACAAATTTTAAGGACTTCATTCATAAGTTCCTTGAAGTGTACTTAGACAATTGGATTGTGTTTATTCTATTGAAAAATAACATAGAATTACTCAGGTTAATGTTGGATAGGTGTAGACAATGTCATATTTCACTGAATTTAAAGAAATGTATTTTTTGTGCACCCTGTGGAATTTTGTTTGGTCATGTGGTATGTAAGAAGAGCTTATGAGTGGATCCTACCAAGACTGTAATGATTTTAGATTAAAATCTATCCACATTAGTAAGAAAGCTGAGAGAAACTTTGGGTCATACATGATATTATAGGAATTTCATTAAGGGTTATGTGCATATTACAGCATTGATGGAGAATTTGTTGAAGAAAGAGGCTAAGTTCTAGTGGAATGAGGATTGTCATAATGGTTCGGATACATTGAAGCCAATTTTAGTGACCGCGCTGATTTTTATCTTCCCATATTGGAATAAGGAGTTCCATACTCATGTGGATGTTTCATCCATAACTTTGGGTGTAGTATTATGTTAGCCACGAGAAGGAGACATAGACCACCCCATTTATTTTTCAAGTAGGAAGTTGTCCATAATAGAGAAGAATTACACCACTACTGAATGAGAAGGATTGGGAATGGTATATGTACTACATAATTTTAGAAATTACTTATTGGGTTCTCAATTTGAGATGCATAATTGTAACATCCCACTCTTGCGCACACATGACTGACTTATTCTCTGAGGACACTTGCGTGCCAATGATCTAGTTCAGTATATGATTTTCTGCTTCGCTTATGGATTTTGATGATGGGATTGTGGATTATGATGTTATGTTATTTATGTATAAAGATGTGTTATTTACGGGTTTCTCTTGAGTGTGCAAGACACTTGATAGATTGGGGATGCCGATGGCATCGGTGGAACTCCTTGGAAATTGGATCGAGTCAGAGAGGGATTGTATATGGTTTGGGTATTTCTATTTATTCATATTTGACCTATGATCATGTATATTATGATGTTTTTTATGGATTGTTGACATGTTTTGTTTATGGATGAAGGTTGTCGATTACTTTCTAATCAGAATCGCATTAGGAGTAAAGGGGCCATGCACAACAACCAGATATTGAGCGAGGGGTGTGGTAGAATCCCTGCCATAACCTACTATCACTCTCATCATGGATCGAATTGTAGGTTAACGATTACCTAGTTAGAGAGATACATGATGTCGTGAGGAAAGAATGAGTCAGTCGCTCACAAAGATTCTATGGGGTGAAAAATAAGATAGGGTCCTTATTCCTTAGAGGCCCTTATTCTCTCACAAAGTCACCTGATGGAGTATTGACTCCAAGGGTTGGACAACTACCAAAATCATTCAAAGGCGCATGTCACCCTTGGAACACATAGTGTGTCTTGAAGGGAACATCACATAAATAAAACATTAATAAAGGCGAGTGGCACCCTTGGAGCATGTAGTGCGTCTTGAAGGGAATGTTGCAATTTTTAATAAAGGTGAGTCAATGAACCTAGGTGCCTAGAAAACAATATTTTGTTTTGACATGGTCAACCTTAAAATAAAGGTTAAATGAGTAATTTTTTATTAATTATACAATTCCCTAAAAAAAAAAAAGTTCTAAGCCTAGTTGAAAATAAAGCCTAGGTCTAAATAGGGTAAAAAGAGTAAAAAAACTAAATGATCAATTAATAAAAGGGGGATGAAGAAAAATCAGGCTAAGAATTTAAAAGAGAAATATTTTATCTAAAGAGTTAATTATTTATTATGTGCAAGACATGTTAAATTGGAACTTAGAAAAAAAGGGAAATGAATGTAAAAAGGAATGGGAAACATAGAAAGGAATCTAGTCTAGTCTAACTAAAGAACTTTCCTAAATAAAACAAAACTAAGTTTTAGAAAGGTGTCGGTCATTAAAAGGAAATAGAGGGAATAAAGGGACAACAAGGAGCATTTTTAGGAGCTCTTTTAGGTTGGGTGAGGGAAATTGACATTTAGTTAAGTTAAATAAATGAATTTCTAGTGCAACTAAGGGATCAGGTGACAAGTGTATGGGGGAGAGTATTTCCTAATTAAATTTTAATAAATTGAATTAAACATGAAAATGGAAAGGGGTCACTAAGAATAACTCTATAAAAGTAATGGATAATAAGAGGAATGGATCACGACTGGTATGTGTAAGGTTATGCTGTAGGAATTTCTTTGACTGATTTTTCTTGTAAGAGTTGGGATACCCAACTCAAAAAGAGATTGGTAGCTCGACCTTGCGAGGCGAGCTGGGAGCTAGATTTTTCTATGGTTTTGTGTGCATGGCCCGTTTGCGGCTCGAGGGGATGAGGGGGAATAAGGGTACCCCTAGCATTTGCTGGGAGGTACTAGTGAGGTCTCAACGATTAGCAAGAGGGAGCTAGGAGGATTTCCATCCATCGAAGAACATCAACAAGTCCAAACATCGATTACGATACACATGTTTAAAATTTTCATTTGTAAATTAGTTAAAAAAAATTGTATATGGATTTATATGTTGATGGAATTTGTAATGGATTTCTGGAACTGGATGTGTGTTGTGGAACAATATTTTTATTTGAGATTTAAATTATAATGATATTTGATGCAGGAGCATCTATCCACGTCATCCAGCCAGCCGTCAACGATTTCAAATCGAGCATTCAAGAGAGGTGCAACCTCATTTAAAATTAGAAATGAATGTAATTAAATGTTTTAGGTTGTTGAGCCATGGAGTCGTGTCTTTGCGCAAGCATAGAAGTAGGTAGCCTTAAAATTTTTGTAAGGCTGAGATCTAGATCCGGATAGCAGATTAAACAGCCCATTCAATGCCATCGAATAGGGTAGTTGAGGTTTGGAGGGAAGAGCTCTAAGATCCCCCTCAAGGTAAAAGATCAAGATTGATCTCATTTTGTAAGATAGGAGAGAGTCTGCAAGTAGAGAGCAGGAGAGAAGAGCCGAGAACTTGTTAAAGTCCATGCTCAGGAACACCTTGTAAATACATGCATTTGCCATTTTAATACAAACAACAGTTTTTCTTGCATATTTCTTGTGTTGAATGAATGTCTGTGAGTGTTCATTTTATGATGTAGATGTATGCTAGAAATTTGCAGGTTGTTTAATTTCAGGTTTGAGAAGGTGTTTGAGGCTTCACACCATGAGGGTGTGACAGAATGCTGCGGGTTCTGATAGCTGTGCACAGAGGGTGCATTTTTGAATTCTGCGGGTTCAGACAAAGGCATGCCAGGTGGGCACAAAAGTTGAAATCAACAACTCGAAGAAGGCCATGAGGTTGCTGAATACCTCAGGAGGCGAGGATGTATATGAGAACAAGGTCGTAGATGGAACTTATGTTGTGAGTTCTGCAAAGCTCTACCAGGAGGGCATTGAGAAAGTGGAAGGAGTGCACGAAAGGAGAACTCGACTGTGAGTTCGTAAGAAGTAAGAACCACTTAAGGATTCTTGATACTCTGCCAGGTGGGCATGGAGTAAGTGCTAGAGTACACAGAGGGATTATGTTGAGTTCAGAAGAAGGCGTAATCTTTGAGGAGTTCTGTAAGAGGCTTTTCCAAGTGGGCATTGAGCACAGGCACAGAGTGATGTGGAAGAACTTTGCTGTGAGTTCAGATAGAAGTCAAAATCACTGAGGATTCTAGACGCTCTGCCAGGTGGGCATTGAGCAGGTGTAAGGGAGTGCACAAAATAACTCTACTGTGAGTTCATATAGAAGACAAAAACTCTGCTATGAGTTTTGTATAGATCTTCCAGGTGGGCATTGAGACAGTGTGCAGGTAGGCATAGATATGAACATAACTCTTTGAGTTCAGAGATTTAAGAAGAGTCCATTGAGGGATCTTCGCATGGTTGCAGAACACCCTAAGCACTTAGGAAGGAGTTGCTTGGGGAAAGGATAGCTAGAGAGGCATCTGAATTCTCCATCTGCAGGAGAAGGAAGAAGGATAAAAATCCCTTAGGGGTCTGAGTATTCGACAAGCTCAAAAGAGATAACACCTGGGGTGCGTGAAGACTATGTAGGAGCGTGGAAGTCACATAATCCATTCAAGGATTCGAAAGGAGAAAAGATCGGGAAAAGCAACGTTTTTTAAACACACAGGAGAGACCCAAGGTGAAGAGATTGCAGAGGAAAAATAGGAAAAAAATTGAGGCCTTTGGATACTTGGAGTTCTTCCAAGTCTGAGAAGAAAGCGCCAAAGCTAGAGAAGAGAAACATTGACCGTCATATGAGCTGACAAGATCAGGATTGTTGAATATTTCACGTCCAGGAGGCAGTGCAGGAGAAGCACACATGAGATATGATCTGAGTCGTCAGATCTTGAGTGAAGGAACCGACAACCATTAGATCTGTCAGGAGTTGCAAGGGAGTTAAGCCCTCATACAGCAGAGAAGAAGCGAAAGTCCTGAAGGAGTTCATATCGAGATTTAGGCATTCGGGAAATCGGGAGTCCCAAGGACAGGAGATCGGGAATCTCCATCTTGAAAACAACGAATTCAATCAGGACCGTCCATTGGAGAAGGATAGGTGGCAGAGATCTAGGGATCTCGTGAACTTGGAGGTTCGCAGGGTGAGAGCCCAAATGATTAGGAGCTCCAAGTCGCGAGTTTGTGAAGTCGCGAGGAGTGAGGATAGTCGTTGGATCCAGAGAATGGGAGGACCGTTGGATCAGAGCCCCATCGCATTTCAGCGTTTCGAGGGTTCGAAGGTTGAGAGGACCTTGTCTCGACATCAGAAGTCGCGAAGTCACAAGTTGCAACAAAGAGTATTGAAGAGTTCGGGATCTCGACACTTCGGGTGTCAGGACACGAAGGAAGCATCACTTGGGGAGAGAAATCGTGAAGTGTGAAGAGAAGCACGAGGGACACATGGTAGAACCATAAGGTGGACCCGCAGGATAGACGGGCGGACACACGTCGCATTGTGGAGGGAGTCAACACCCTGTTGACTTCTTGTGTCTCAGGGATTCACGAGACAAGAGCACGGGAGTTCAAACTTTGAACTCAGGAAGTGGCGAGAAGCGAGAGGAGCTGGCAATAGCCTAGCCAGAGGTCATGTGCAGAAGGTGCTGATGGGAAAGGGAACTGTACCCATTTCGTGATCTCGGTTATCGCGGCTTTGGAAGGGGAGAGTCGGGAGGTTCGATGCAAAAACTCGCGAGTGGTGAGTTGTGACAAGCCCCGAACAAAACAGGTTCATTGTATTATAAGAGATGTTCATGTGGACCAGGAAGTAGCCCTGGGGATAAATGTTGTTAAAGCCATTTCGGGAAACAGGAAGTCCCGAAACCCAAAATTCATATAAGGAAAAGTCATAGGCAGGTACAGAGGTCGTGATAGGAGAAGAAGGACCTGTGGATTGAATTTGGAGATTCCAGAAGGAATCAAAAGAGCTAATTCGGCTCAGGGGGAGAGTTGAAGAACGATCTTGTGTAAGCGGATCCTCGACCTGAGGGCCGAGTGAGTCTGCATCAAGTGGTATCAGAACTTGATTCTTGCTTGTATATTTCAGACAAAGGAGGCAGAGAGAAGGAGATAAAAGAGAACTCTGATACACTGCATCAAGTGGTATTAGAGCGAGAAATCTTGTCTTTATATTTCAGGCAAGGTAAGCGAGTAGAAGGTAAAAGAAGACAGAGCACTGGAGACTCTATAAGGATTGTTTGCAGGTAGGCAATAGTCCATAGACAGTCAGGAGGATTGTAGGAGAAGAGCTGGGACACTCAGGGTTGAAGGAGTGACAATAGAGTTTCCAGGAAGGAAGATAGACAGCGACATGGCTACTGAAGGCCGTAGATTTGCTGGAAGAAAGGGCCTAGAACTAATGAGCGACACAGAATGGGATGAAGAACTTGTTGAGATGAATGTGAGACTTGACGAACTTGCAATTGAGATGCGGTAGGATAAGAGGTCGAAATGGATGCACGAATGTCCCAAGAGGAAATCGAAGGTGAGATGGCCATTCAAAGAACTGATGGCCATGAGACAACATAGACTGTTGAAAAGATGGCTGAGGTATGTGGAAAGCCTCAATGGTCGAGAAGAAAATGAAATTCAGATATGTGAACCGGAGACTGGGAGAGATATCAGTGATTTTGAGGATGAATTGGGATCAATTGAAGATCTCAAGGACTTCCAGGAGGGCAGCAAATAAATTCCCAATTGCCAGGTGGGCAATGAGATGAGATTTCTACGGGATCTCATAGAATGTCATGAGGACAGTCGGGTAATTTCGCATTTTCAGGTGGGCAACAAATCAAGAGCACAGTGTTGTCTCATGGATTGGCAGGAGGGAAGCATAAGGTTTACATATTTCCAGGTGGGCAAGGAAACATAGATGGGATCAATTGATTCCACAGACTGCCAGGAGGGCAGCAGGGAAATCTCGTATTGCCAGGTGGGCAGGGATGAGCAGTTGAGCTCATAGATAGACTTGAATCATCCCAAGGAGATGATAGAGCAGGTGAGCTTAGAGAAGATTTTGGATCAACAGATGCAGCTGACAGAGAAGGAAGATCAAAATAACATTCTAATGATTGGGGGAATTCACATATTCCTACCGGTTGCCCAAGAGGAGGCAGAAATATGCATTGCGGAGGTTGAAGAAACAATGATAGAAGAAGGACAACTAGTTGAGACTGTCAAAGAAGAATTGGAGCATACTTTGGAAGCTGCCTGAGAAGAAGAAAAAGAGAATGAGCATTCCGAGGAATGGCCTAATGATTTCATCCAGAAAGCTGAAAAAGAAAGAAGTTGCAGCACTAAAGATGGCAGCAGAAGAAGCCAAAGAGCAGGTAGACAGATTAATCACTCCATGGGAGATGGAGTTGAAGATGTTGGAGGATTGGCTGAACAATCTAGAGCCAGTGGGAGAACTGGTAGAAGCAGAGCTATTAGAGAAGGAAGATGAACAGATATGGACTTTGCAGCAGCATGGCAACTTGAGGCCACAGAAGAAGATGAAGAAGAAAGCATGGGAGATTGCGATGGTCTACCCATCTGCAGAAAATTTTTGCAGCTGAGGAGATTGCATGAGAAAATCCAGCCATGGGAGCAGCTAGATGAAGTGATCGAGGAGATCAGGGAGCTGATGTTAGGGTCAACAGAGACTTCTAGCAGGGAGAGGCTGAGTAGAAGAGAAGAAACAACAACAACAATAGCGCATAAGCAGCAACAAAAACAAGGAACAGGAGCAAGGAGACAACTCCAAAGGATGATTTGGGATCCAGGAGGATTTCCATAGCCAAGATGGGAAGATCATGAGAAAGAGCTCATGATTTTTGCAGTTGAGGAGTATGATGCAGGAGCATATATCCACATCATCTATCCAGCCAGCCAGTCGTTAGCAATTTCAAATCGAGCATTCAAGAGAGGCACAACCTCATTTGAAATTTGAAATGAATGTAATTAAATGTTTTAGGCTATTGAGCCATGGAGTCGTGCCTTTGAGCAGGCATAGAAGTAGGTAGCCTTGAATGTTTTGTAAGGCTAAGATCTAGATCTAGATAGTGGACTAGACAACCCATTCAATGCCATTAAATAGGGTAGTTGAGGTTCAGAGGGAAGAGCTCTAAGAGCCCCCTCAAGGTAAAAGATCAAGATCGATCTCATTTTGTAAGATAGGAGAGAGTCTACAAGTAGAGAGTAGTAGAGAAGAGATGAGAACTTGTTAAAGTCTATGCTCAGGAACACCTTGTAAATACATGCATTTTCCATTTTAATACAAACAACAGTTTTTCCTGCATATTTCTTGTGTTGAATGAATGCCTGTGAGTGTTCATTTTATGTTGTAGATGTATGCTAGACATTTGCAGGTTGTTTGATTTCAGGTTTGAGAAGTTCTTTGAGGCTTCACACCGTGAGGGTGTGATAGAACACTACGGGTTTCTATAGCCATGCACAGAGGGTGCATTTCTAAATTCTGCGGGTTTAGAAAAAGGCGTGCCAGGTGGGCACATAAGTTGAAATCAACAACTCGAAGAAATCCATGAGGTTGTTGAATACCTTAGGAGGTGAGGTTGTATATCAGAACACAGTCACACACAAAACTTATGTTGTGAGTTCTGAAAATCTCTTCTAGGAGGGAATTGAGCAAGTGCAAGGAGTGCACGAAAGGAGAAATCGATCGTGAGTTCATAAGAAGTAAGAACCAATGAAGGATTCTTGATACTCTGCGAGGTGGGCATGGAGTAAGTTCCAGAGTACACAGAGGGATTCTATTGAGTTCAGAAGAAGGCGGAAGCTCTGAGGAGTTATGTAAGAGGCTGTGTCAAGTGGGCATTGAGCACAGACACAGAGTGCTGAGGAAGAACTTTAATGTGAGTTCAAATAGAAGTCATAATCACTGAGGATTCTAGACGCTCTTCCAGGTGGGCATTGAGCAGGTGTAAGGGAGTGCACAGAAGAACTCTACTGTGAATTTAGATAGAAGACAAAAACTCTACTATGATTTCTGTATAGCTCTGCTAGGTGGGCAATGAGATAGTGTGCAGGTAGGCATAGAGATGAACATAACTCTTTGAATTCAGAGATTTAAGAAGAGTCCACTTAGGGATCTTCGCAAGGTTGTTGAAGACCCTGAGCACTCAACAAGGAGTTTCTTGAGGAAAGGATAGCCAGAGAGGCATCCTAATTCTCCATTTTCAAGAGAAGCAAGAAGGATAAAAATCCATTAGGGGTCTGAGTATTCGATAAGATCATAAGAGATAGCACCTGGGGTGCGTGAAAATTCTGCGGGAGTGTGGAATTCATAGAATCCATTCAAGGATTCAAAAGGAGGAAATCTTGGGAGAAGCAGTGGTTTTTAGATGCACAGGCGAGACCCAGGGTGAAGAGCTCACAGAGGAAAAAGAGGATAAAGGTTGAGGCCTTTGGATACTTGGAGTTCTTCCAAGTCTGAGAAGAAAGCGCGAAATCTAGAGAAGAGAAACATCGGCTGTCAAATGAGCCGAGAAGATATGGACTGTTGAAGATTTCATGTCTAGGGGGCAGTGCAGGAGAAGCACACAGAATAAATAATCTGAGTCATCAGATCTTGAGCGAAGGAACCGACAACCATTAGATATGTCAGGAGTTGTGAGGGAGTTAAGCCCTCATACAACACAATAGAAGTGAAAGTCCCGAAGGAGTTCATATTGGGATTTTGGAATTCGAGAAATCGGGAGTCCCGAGGATAGGAGATCGGGAATCTCCATGGTGAAAACAGAGAATTCAATCAGGACCGTCCATTGGAGAAGGACTGGTGGCAGAGATCTAGGGATCTCACAAACTTGAAGGTTCACAGGGTGAGAGCCCAAACGTTTAGGAGCTCCAAGTCATGAGGTTGTGAAGTCGCAAGGAGTGAGGATAGTTGTTGGATCCAGAGAACGAGAGGACCATTGGATCAGAGCCCCATCACATTCAACGTTTTGGGGGTTCGGAGGTTGAGAGGACCTCGTGTCGACATCATAAGTCGTGAAGTCGCGAGTTGCGACAAAAAGTATTGAAGAGTTCGGGATCTCAGCACTTTGGGTGTCGGGACATGAAGGAAACATCGCTTGGGGAGTGCAATCGTGAAGTGTGAAGAGAATCATGAGGGACATGTGGCAGAACCATAAGGTGGGCCCGTAGGATAGATGGGTGGACACATGTCACATTGTGGAGGGAGTCAACACCCCATTGACTTCTCGTGTCTCAGGGATTCACGAGACAAGAGCACGAGAGTTCAACCTTTGAACTCATGAAGTGGCGAGAAGTGAGAGGAGCTAGCGTTAGCCTAGCTGGAGGTCACGTGCAAAAGGCACTGATGGGAAAGGGAACTGTACCCATTTCGTGATCTTGGTTATTGCAAATTTGGAAGGGGAGAGTCGGGAGGTTCGACTTGCGAACTCACGAGTGGCGAGTTGTGACAAGCCCCCAAAAAAATAGGGCCATGGTCTTATAAGAGATGGTCATGTGGACTAGGAAGTAGCCCTGGGGATAAATGTTGTTAAAGCCATTTCGAGAAAGAGAAAGTCCCGAAACCTGAAATTCATATCGGGAAAATTTATAGGCAGGTACAGAGGCCGTGATAGGAGAAGAAGGACCTGTGGATCAAATTTGGAGATTCCAGAAGGAATCGAAAGATCTAATTTGGCTCAGGGGGAGAGTTGAAGAACGATCTTGTGTAAGCAAATCCTCGACCCGAGGGCCAAGTGCATCTGCATCAAGTGGTATTAGAGCTTGATTATTTCTTGTATATTTCAGGCAAGGGAGGCAGAGAGAAGGAGATAAAAGAGCACTCTGATACACAACATCAATTGGTATCAGAGCAGGAAATCTTGTCTGTATATTTCAAGCAAGGGAAGTGAGCAGAAGGTAAAAGGAGACAGAGCGTTGGAGACTCTGTAAGGATTGTTTGCAGGTAGGAAACAATCCATATACAGTCATGAGGACTGTAGGAGAAGAGTTGGGACACTCAGGGTTGAAGGAGTGACAACAGATTTTCCAGGAAGGCAGATAGATAGCGACATGGCTACTGAAGGCTGTAGATTTGCTGGAAGAAAGGGCCTAGAATTGATGAGTGACGTAGAATGGGATGAATAACTCGCTGAGATGAATGCGAGACTGGACAAACTTGCAATTGAGATGCGGTAGGATAAGATGTCGAAATGGATGCAGGAATGGCCCATGAGGAAGTCGAAGGTGAGATGGCCAGTCAAAGAACTGATGGTCATGAGACAACGTAGACTGTTGAAAAGATGGCTGAGGTATGTGGAAATCCTCAATCGCTGAGAAGAAAGTGAAATTCAGATATGTGAACCAGAGAGTGGGAGAGATCTCAGTGATTTTGAGGATGAATTGGGATCAGTTGAAGATCTCAAGGACTGCCAGGAGGGCAGTAAAGAAATTCCCAATTGCTAGGTGGGAAATGAGATGAGATCGTTGTGGGATCTCATAGACTGTCATGAGGACAACCGGGGAATTTCAAATTTCTAGGTGGGAAACGAATCGATATCACTGTGGGGTCTCATGGACTGCCAGGAGGGTAGCAAAAGGTTTACACATTGCCAGGTGGGCAAGGAAACAAAGATGGGATTAGTTGATTCCATAGACTTCTAGGAGGGCAGCAGGGAAATCCCATATTACCAGGTGGGTAGGGATGAGCAGTTGAGCTCAGAGATAGAGTTGAATCAGCTCAAGGAGATGAAAGAGCAGGTGATCTCAGAGAAGAGTTTGGATCAGTAGATGCAGCTGACAGAGAAGGAAGATCATAATAGCATTCTAATGATTGGGGGAATTCAGATATTCCTACCACTTGCCCAAGAGGAGGAAGAAATCTGCGTTGCAGAGGTTGAAGCAACAACGACAAAAGAAGGATAGCCAGTTGAGACTGTCAAAGAATAATTGGAGCAGACTTTGGAAGCTGCCCGAAAAGAAGAAAGAGAGAATGATCATTCTGAGGAATGGCTCAATGATTTTGGCCAGAAAGCTTAAAAGAAAGAAGCTGCAGCATTGAAGCTGGCAGCAGAAGAAGCCGAAGAGCAGGCAGACAGATTAATCACTCCATGGGAGATGGAGCTGAAGATGTTGGAGGATTGGCTCAACAATCCAGAGCCAACATGAGAACTAGCAGACGCTGAGCTGCCACAGAAGGAAGCTGAACAACAGGTTAGTCAAGAGAAGATTGCAGAGATGGACTTTGGAGCAGCATGGCAACTTGAGGCCACAAAAGAAGATGAAGAAGAAAGCATGGGAGATCGCGATGATCTACCCATCTGCAGAAATTTAAGAGCCAGCCACGGGATCAGCTGGACGAAATGGTCAAGGAGATCAGAGAGATGATGTTAGGGTCAACAGAGACTGTCAGCATTGAGATGATGAGAAGAAGAGAAGAAACAACAGTAGCAGTAGCGCATAAGAAGAAGAAACAGTAGGGAACTAGAGAAAGGAGACAGCTCCAGAGGATGATTTGGGATTCAGGAGGATTTCCATAGCCAATATGGGAAGCTCATGAGCAGGAGCTCGTTATTTTTGCAGCCGAGGAGTATGATGCAGGAGCATCTATCCATGTCAGCCAGCCTTCAGTGATTTCAAATCGAGCATTCAAGAGAGGCGCAACCTCATTTAAAATTTGAAATGAATGTAATTAAATGTTGTAGGATGTTGAGCCATGGAGTCGTGCCTTTGAGCATGCATAGAAGTAGGTAGCCTTAAATGTTTTGTACGGCTGAGATCTAGATCTGGATAGGATACTAGATAGCCCATTCAATGCCATTGAATAGGGTAGTTGAGGTTTGGAGGGAAGATCTATAAGAGCCCCCTCAAGGTAAAATATCAAGATCGATCTCATTTTGTAAGATCGGAGAGAGATTGCGAGTAGAGAGTAGGAGAGAAGAGCCGAGAACTTGTTAAAGTCTGTTCTCAGGAACACCTTGTAAATACAGGCATTTGCTATTTTAATACAAATAGCAGTTTTTCCTGCATATTTATTGTGTTGAATGAATGCCTGTGAGTGTTCTATTTATGCTGTAGATGTATGATATACATTTGTAGGTTTTTTGATTTCAGGTTTGAGAAGGTCTTTGAAGCTTCATACCATGAGGGTGTGAAAGAACGCTGCGGGTTCTGATAGCTGTGCACAGAGGGTGCATTTTTGAATTCTGCGGGTTCAGACAAAGGCGTGCCAGGTGGGCACGGAAGTTGAAATCTGAAACACGAAGAAGGTCGTGAGGTTGTTGAATACCTCAAGAGGTGAGGATGTATATGAGAACATAGTCATAGACAGAACTTATGTTGTGAGTTCTGCAAAGCTCTACCAGGAGGGAATTGAGCAAGTGGAAGGAGTGCATGAAAGGAGAACTTGAATGTGAGTTCGTAAGAAGTAAGAACCATTGGAGGATTCTTGATACTCTGCCAGGTGGGCATGGAGTAAGTGCCAAAGTACACAGAGGGATTCTATTGATTTCAAAAGAAGATGGAAGCTCTGAGGAGTTCCGTAAGAGGCTTTGCCAAGTGGGCATTTAGCACAGGCACATAGTGTTGAGGAAGAAATTTGCTGTGAGTTCAGATAGAATTCAGAATCACTTAGGATTGTAGATGCTCTGCCAGGAGGGCATTGAGCAGGTGTAAGGGAGTGCACAGAAGAACTCTACTGTGATTTCAGATAGAAGACATAAAATGTGCTATGATTTTTGTATAGCTCTGCTAGCTGGGCATTGAGACAATGTGCAGGTAGGCACAGAGATGAACAGAACTCTTTGAGTTCAGAGATTTAAGATGAGTCCATTGAGGGATCTTCGCAGGGTTGTTGAACACCCCGAGCACTCAGCAAGGAGTTTCTTGAGTAAAGGATAGCCAGAGAGGCATCTGAATTCTCCATCTGCAGGAAAAGGAAGAAGGATAAAAATCCCTTAGGGGTTTGAGTATTCGACAAGCTCAGAAGTGATAGCACCTGGGGTGCGTGAGGACTCTGTGGGAGCGTGGAAGTCATAGAATCCATTCAAGGATTCGAAAGGAGAAAATCTTGGGAGAAGCAAAGGTTTTTAGACGTGCAGGCGAGACCCAAGGTGAAGAGCTTATAGAGGAATAAGAGGACAAAGGTTGAGGCCTTTGGATACTTGGAGTTCTTCCAAGTCTGAGAAGAAAGCACGAAAGCTAGAGAAGAGCAACAACGACCATCAGATGAGCCGAGAAGATCTGGACTATTGAAGATTTCACATCTAGGGGGTAGCGTAGGAGGAGTGCAGAGGAGAAATGATCTGAGTCGTTAGATCTTGAGTGAAGGAACCAACAACCATTAGATCTGTCAGGAGTTGCATGGGATTTAAGCCCTCATATAGGAGAGCAGAAGAGAAAGTCCCGAAGGAGTTCATATCGGGATTTTGACATTCGGGAAATTGGGAGTCCCGAGGACAGGAGATCGGGAATCTCCAATGTGAAAACAACGAATTCAATCAGGACCGTCCATTGGAGAAGGAGAGGTGCCAGAGATCTAGGGATCTCATGAACTCAGAGGTTCACAGGGTGAGAGCCCAAACGATTAGGAGCTCCAAGTCACGAGGTTGCTAAGTCGCGAGGAGCGAGGATAGTCGTTGGATCCGGAGAACGGGAGTACCGTTGGATTAGAGCCCCATCGCATTTTAGTGTTTCGGGGGTTGACAGGACCTCATCTCGAAATCAGAAGTCGCGAAGTCGCGAGTTGCAACAAAGAGTATTGAAGAGTTCGGGATCTCGACACTTCAGGTTTCGGGACACGAAGGAAGCATCGCTTAGGGAGAGAAATCGTGAAGTGCAAAGAGAAGAACGAGGGACACGTGGTAGAATCATAAGGTGGGCCCACAAGATAGACGGGCGGACACACGTCACATTGTGGAGGGAGTCAACACCCCGTTGACTTCTCATGTCTTGGGGATTCGTGAGACAAGAGCATGGGAGTTCAACCTTTGAACTCACGAAGTGGCGAGAAGAAAGAGGATCTAGCATTAGCCTACCCAGAGGTCACACGCGGAAGGCGCTAACGAAAAAGGGAACTGTACCCATTTCGCGATCTCGGTTATCGCAACTTTGGAAGGGGAGATTTGGGAGGCTCGACTCACGAACTTGCGAGTGGCGAGTTGTGAAGAGCCCTGAACGAAATAGGGTCATGGTCTTATAAGAGATGGTCATGTGGACCAGGAAGTAGCCCTGGGGCTAAATGCAGTTAAAGCCATTTTGTGAAACAGGAAGTCCCGAAACCCAAAATTCATATCGAAAAAAGTCACAGGCAGGTACAGAGGTCGTGACAGGAGAAGAAGGACCTATGGATCGAATTTGGAGATTCCGGAAGGAATCGAAAGAGCTAATTCAGCTCAGGGGGAGAGTTGAGGAACGATCCTGTGTAAGAAGATCCTCGACCTGAGGGCCGAGTGCGTCTGCATCAATATTGGATTATAGGTGTAGTTTTTATGTTATAACTATAAATATAGAAGAACCTTGATATCGATTTTCTCATATTATTGACGGTTGTGTATTGTGGAATGAAAAACTTCTACCATTCTACCATTCCAATTTTTTCTAAATTTATGGAGTATGTTTCGCCATCTTCTTGCCATCCCTGGGGTATCCTTTGAGATTTCTCTATTATTCATATTGTAACTAGATAGTTTCCTTCTCCTACCTTCATGTAGATCTATGGGGAACTACTCTTACCTTCCAAGGAATTTCACTGTATAAAACTATGATCTTGCCAGGAAATAACCCAATGAATTTGGGGATTTTTTCTGTGATATTCTTATCATTATCATTCTATGCATTTTTCTCCATGATTTGTGCATTCACCTCTATAGTTTCTCATGAGTTCAGCCTAGAACGTCCTCATTTACCTCTATGATTTTTATGTACCTTCACTCAGCTTTTCGTTCACAAATTTTCTCAACAAAATCGAATCTCCGTCTCTGTGTTTTTGTTGGATATATATATATATATATATACCCTTTCCTTCATTGTTTATTTTTAAATTTCCCATTGTTCCTTTCTTATAGATCGAATTAATCATCCCATGTCTCTATGGCTCCTTCCTTTTCCCAAATTGTATGAGCAGTGAGATGCTCAACGTTTATTGATTCTTTACTAAACAATATTTTCACTGAATTTCCCAGCATGTATGATCAGCGAGATGGTCATTGATTATTGGTTCTTTACTCAACAAGATTATTGTTGGGACTTGCCCAGTGTCCCCATTGTCCCTCCTTGCGACCTGGGAAGTAAAGCCTCACAAGGAATTTAGGGGATTCTCCCGCAAAGTGCAGGGCCATTACTCTGTTGCTAAGAGTATAGTAACAAAAATTTAACGCTCAGAAAAACATGTTTTCTTTAATAATTTAATTGTCCATTTACGTGAAATATATTGGGTTTACCTTTTTCTTGTATTTGAGAGGACTATAATGATATCCACCTTGTTTTTAATTACTTCCATAGTATTCGGATCCAAGAATAAATGATAGACTTATTAACCCTTTAGACAATTATCCTTAGTGCCCAATCCTTTTTACTTGTTTACTAGTGTTTACACACTTTAATTTATACAGGCTCACCCACTCATAGATGTTTATGTTACTATTAAATCCTTAGAAATCAAGTATAATCGAATCACTCCTTGAAGATAATACACCAACTTTTAGGGATGAGGAATCCTCATCCAGATCATGATTGTAATAAACCATGTATACCGATGAGTACTATATTGGTTATATGTTGATACTTAAGGATTGATAGATTAGCATAGGTCGTCTAGTACAAATTGGCAAGAGGACTGATTGTATGACTCTCTTCCCTTATGAGGTAGATAATGATAGCCATTTTATTAATTGCTATGATGTTCTGACACTTTTGCATTGGTTTTTTGATTGGATTACTTGCATCGTGTATTTAGAATTTGATGATTACCTTTCCTCCTTGCAGTAAAGTAGATATTGATCTTGCACCCCAAGTTTAAAATAAAGTTGATTAATTTGCACATTATTAATGAAATATATGGATGGTTATGTAATTATTTTACCCTTGTCCAATTATTATTTATTGATTGGTGAATGATAAAGTTGTTTATACTTGCACCCTTAGGATGATGTTTTCATATGATTAATTTATTTAATTATATTCTCTTGGGCCTTGCAAAATAAAATCGACTTATCTTGCATCTTGAATTGTTGATGTGAAAATAATGAATTAATGGAATTGAATCCTTGCGCACACTGAATTACAATGTAATGTATGATGTTTAGATAACAGAATTCACTCACAAATGGAATTTAATGTCATGAATGATGAACTTAGATATTAGTCTTCTTGCATAAAATGAAAGTTTATTATGATGAATGATTGCATATTGTGATTGGGTCGCACCTAATTAGTGATAAATGATTTGCGCCTTGGATTTAATATGGTCTATGATGTGTTATGCGAATGATCGCTTGTGTGGCATGTTTAACTGTGGATTAGGATTGATTGATTGATGAATTTGATTTTCGTTGATGTTGTCGTTATATCATAGTTAGTTTCGATTGATTTTGATAATGGGATGTAGACACCTCCTTGTTCCTCAGAACAGTTTCTATCCCTTAGACCTTAAATGGTTAAAATCAATTGGAACCTGGGCTTGAGCATTGATTATGTGTCATGGAGGTCCTAACCTTGCAAGGTAGGTTGGGCGGGTAGTATCTTATGTTATTTTTATAATTGTCTTTATGATTGTTAAGTTATCGTTATGCTATCTCTTGTTATCCTGGTGTTATCTGATGATTATAGATGAGTTGAGCAGTTTATAAGTTGTATTGTTATACATCATTACTAGTGTATTAATGAAATGATTATGGGTTGTTAATTAATGTGTTAATACGTTGATATGTGTGTCATGGTTCATGGTGATGATGTGCCAGCATTGTGTCGTGAGCAATTGTTAATGAATTAATATTGTTTCGTTAATATATGTGAATGATGTGTCGATGATGTTGATATTAATTGTGATGTTTTAAATTTACCTAACGAAAAAAAATAATTATTTACCTGTTGTACGTCTCTTTTGTTGTCGTAACGACGGGGCGATTGCATAAAATTACACCACTACTGAATGAGAAGGATTGGGAATGGTATATGCACTACAAAATTTTAGAAATTACTTATTGGGTTCTTAATTTGAGATGCATAATGACCATTCTTCACTGAGATACTTAGTGAACAAGCCAGTGTTGGGGGGAAGAATATGCAGATGATTTTTGTTGTTCCAGGAATATGATTTTGAGGTTGTTGTGAAGCCAAGGAAGTTGAATGCATTACCTGATCACTCATCACACATAATATTAGGAGTGTTGGATTTACTTCACACACACCTAGGATTTATTTTTCCTTGTTTTTTAGTCATTATTAGTCATTTATCCAGTCTCCTATTTTTTTAGGAGAGAATATTCCACCTGGATAATATTCTCTTTAGTTGACACTTCAGTTTGACTAGTTGAGTTGAGTCTAGATGATGCATTTGTTTTATCACCAAGAAACATTGGGATCATCACCATACTAATGTGCACTTGCCTTCGAATCATCACCATATTGGAGCATTACCCTCGATTCCTTGATCTAATCCTCATTAAACGTTTTTCAGATAGTTAACTAAAGACTGGTTGACTAGTTAACTTAGCTAGGTGGTAGTTCACTCCCGTAACTGTCTGAGAGACTAGACTAGGTGGAAGTTCATGCCCATAGCTATTGGTTTGTTTCTAGATTACTCTATACCACCACTATGGCACATTGGTTCTCCTCCAGTGTGCATTGGTTGAGTTATACAGAGTATATCATGTGTAAATTATTCATTATTCATTATGGTTAATGAAAATTCTTCCATTCGTTCTCTCCTTCTTCTTCTTTCTCAATTTATCTCTACAAATGTGTGTAGTATTTTCTATATATATATCTATTTTGTGTAGTTTCAACACATTTACACGGTATTAGATCCAACATAATGCTAAGAAAAAGCTACACCAAAATGTTTTGCAGGTACAAAATATTGAAGACAACAGAAAGATGGATTTCCAAAAAGAATCCATTCTTACACCTTACAACTACTTTGCATGGAAGGAGAGAATAATGATTCATCTCCAAAACAGAGGATTGTATAGGTTAACCTTGAATACAGATATAGAACCAACATCAGCCATAGAAAAATACAAGTATTTAAATCATATGGATGAAGCACTCAGAACGATTTGTAGTCTTATTTCTCATGATCTCCTTTTTCAAATATCTTCATATAAGACTCCCAATGAATATTAGAATACCTTGTAAGGGATATTTGGAAAACAATATGAGATGAGGGGACACATGATGGAGGTGGAATTTCTCAAATTGGATCCAAAAATCTTCGACAATATCCAAGATTTCTTTACAAAATTTAAGGATTTACTCTCACAACTCAAAGCTTGCGAGGTTGATAAATATAAGGAGGAGAAACAAATGGTTCTCACCATTCTCTCCAAACTTGGTCCTGAATTCTCTTTGTTCATATCAACATTCCATTCTATCAGATTCACCTCTAGAGCCACCTGGAAGATGACTTCTCTTGAGGAGTTTATAGAATCCTTGACACAAGAGAAAACCAAGCTCATCAACATGGGAAAAATCAAAGGCCCAAAGGCACATGGACTTACCTTTCAAGATGGAATCCATCAATATCATAAATCTAAAGATAAATAAAAAAATAAATCTTATGTGCATACGAAGAAAGAAGGGTACTCAAAACCCTTCATCAATGCCTCTAGATCCAAAGGTGGAAAGGGAAGAAAAGGGGAGAAATGCATGTACTATCACAAGGGATTCCATCCAGAATCTGCATGCAAAAAAAAAAAATAGATCTAATGTCTCAAATAATTCAGCAAAAAAACCTTGTAGATCACATCCCCTAGGGTGCCAAGAAGAAGAAACTAGAAGATTAAAATCCCAAGAAATGCAATTATAGCCATGCCTTGATTGCCATCAACTTCTCTCCCGATGCTTGGATCATAGATTTGGGAGAATCACATCACATGGATGCCTCAAAAGAAGTTTTTTCTTAATTGGATACATGCAAAGGTCCTCCTATTCTGATGGTGGAAAAATCTTTAGTCGAAGTCATCGACAAAGGAAGGATTGAACTCACCAACAAAAGGCTCAAGAATGTGTTGCATGTTCCCAAACTTTTCGTCAACCTTCTCTCTGTGTATCAAATGACAAATTCTAGCACTAGAAACAAATTCACATTCACACCAAATGTTGTGTAAATCTATGACATTCAAACCAACTCCAGGGTCTCTATCGACGAGGTAAATCATCATTCTATATTGTATACATTTTCTGAATTCATTGAACCTGATTCTTCTTTACTGCTTGCTCATGTTGATGAAAGTAGTAGGATATGGCACGTAAGTTTTGGACAGTTGAATTTCAGATACATGCAACAAATTATAAATAAAATATTGGTTGATGGTCTACCAGACATCCATTTCTCCAAGGGAGTATGTGAGGGATGTGTTCTCGGAGAACATCCTCAAGAGAAATTTGACAAAGGAAAGTCTCAGAGAGCTTCTGCACCTTTAGATCGGATCCCTAGTGACCTTATGGGTCCTTTTCCACATCCATATATCAACAAAGAGATGTTTGTTCTCATTTTTGTTGATGACTTCTCATGTTTTACATGGATTTTCTTTCTCAGGAAAAAATCTGAGGTCTTTCAACACCTCACAAATTTCAAATCCCTGGTTGAGACATAGTATGGAAACAAGATCAAAGTCCTCTGAACTGATAATGGGGGAGACTATTTCAATCATGATATCCATAATTGTTTCCATGAGGTAGGGATTCAGTTGTAGCACACAGTTCCCTATACTCTACAACAAAATGAAGTTGGTGAGCGGAAAAATAGATCTCTAAAGGATATGGCATCTTGCATCCTGCATGCAAAATCACTACCACATAGACTATGGGCCGAAGAACATAGTTGTGAAAAATACATCTAAAATATATCTCCCCATAGATCAGTCAATAATAATGCCCCCTATAAGGCTGGGAGAAACCTCAAACTGAAAGTGACCCACTTTCACATTTTCAGTTCACGTGCATGGGCCTAGATTCCCTCTAAAAAGGGGAAGGAACTTGATGCATAGAGCACTGAGTGCATTTTTGTATGATACTCCGACAATGTGAAGGGATATATACTTATTTATATTTCCTCGGAATGGCTCATCATTGAGTGAAGTGTCCAATTCGAGGAAAGTGTCTCACATGTCCCTCAACAACCACATGCAAACACCTTCATTCTTCCACCTATCTGATATGATGAACATGCACATGCCAAATATTCTTCAGATGAGAGTTATGATTCATAGGACTCATATGATTCAGACAAATATTCAGTATAGTCAGATGCAGAGTCAGAGCATCCATATGTAGATGCAAATGTAGATGCAGAGCCAGAACAGAGGCCCAAATGGGCACAAACTACTCTTCAAGATGCATGGGATATTGTTGGTGATCAAGACAATACTAGGAGGACTCAATATGATTTCGAGGATCCTCCTATTGCACTCAATTCCACTGAACCATTTCCCTCCAAGAATATTTTATTAGTTCAGTCTTCAGATCCACAGTCTTATGGCGAGGCTGCTAGAAATCCATTTTGGGAATCTTCCATGAAGGAGGAGTACAACTACCTCCTTTTGAACCAGACTTGGGATATGGTTGCCCTTCCTTCTGGGAGGAAACTTGTCAGATGCATATGGGTCTACAGGACCAAGAGTGCATTGGATGGAAATATTAACAGATATAAAGTCGAGATTGTTGCCAAAGGCTTTCACGAGGTGCATGGTATTGACTATGATGAGATCTTCACTCTATTAGTGAATATGGATTCCATATGATTGACACTTTCCATTGTGACAGCTAAGGGATAGGAAGTCCATCAGATGGATGTGAAGAATGAATTTATTCATGGTGATATCTCTAAGGAGATCTATATGGAGCATCCTTGGGTATTTATGCAGGACTCATCTTTGGTCTATCAACTGAATAAGTCCCTTTATGGATTCAAGTAGGCTCCGAGGGCATGGTATGCTAGGATGGTTTCCTACCTGTTGTCACAGAACTTTGTACGATGTAAATCAGACCCAAATTTCTACATGCTCAGGATGGATGATTCACTTCTACTCTTAGTTTTGTATGTTGATGATTTGTTGATCATAGGTTGCTCGACTTTAGCTATTGTTGCAGTTAAGAGGATTCTACATGACAGGTTTTTGATGATGGACATGGGTCCACTACACTTCTTCCTTGGACTCTAGATCAGTCAGGATGCATCAGGAATCAAATTATGTCAAGCCAAGTATACACAAGATCTCCTTGAGAGATTTCACATGGCAGGCTACAAGTCTTCTCCAAATCCTTTCCTATCAGGAGTCAAACTTGAGGATAGAGGGGGGAATCCATTGGTTTACACCACACTATACAGATAGCTAGTGGAGAGCTAGTTGTATCTCACACACTCCAGACCAGACCGATCTTATGCAGTTGGCATAGTTTCCAGGTTCATGCAGGAGCCACATGAGCTACATTGGAAGGTTGCAAAGCATATCCTTCGATACGTATAGGGAACCATAACCTTTGGTATTGATTATGAAACATAATATACATTATATCTCATCAGGTTTACTAATTCGAAATGGGCTGGAGATAGCACTGATCGCAAGTCCGCATATGGTTACTCACTCAGTCTTGGTTTCGGGCCTATCTGTTGGTCGAGTAAGAAGCAAGCTTCCATTGCTCTATCTTCAACCGAGGAAGAATACAGAGGGGTAGTTAACATAACCATTCATGCTATGTGGCTACAACATTTTCTCACTGAGTTGGGAATTCAATTTCATCGGTCGATTGTCATCTGGTGTGACAACTAGAGCACTCTAAATTTATGCAGAGATCCAATTCAGAGGTAGCGAAAGAAGCACATCAAGAACCACATGCACTACATCCATGACTTAGTATACGAGGGGATCATTGAACTACAGTTATGTCCTTCGAAAAAACAGACGATTTACATCTTCACCAATACCTTCACTAAGAAAAAGTTCCATTCTCTACGAAGTTGTCTTGGAGTGAAGAACACAATTGCCTAGAAAATGTAGTTCTTCTTTTTACATACATTGTACCTTGAAGGGGGGTTTTTCCCATGAGTTTTTCCCTCTTTCCTCAATTTATTTTTAGTTTATATTTTGTATTTGGGTACCTAACATGGCCTCGTTTTCAGGACCCATTCTTTATTTTCACCATAGTGATGTTCAAGGGGGGTGTTGGAGTTACTTCACACACACCTAGGAAATATTTTTCCTAAGGTTTTTCCTTTTTTTTTAGTCATTATTAGTCATTTATCTATTATCCTATTTTTTAGGAGAGAAATTCCACCTGGAGAATATCCTGTTCAGTTGACAGTTCAGTTTAAATATTTGAGTTGAGTCTAGATGTTGCATTGGTTTTATCACCATGAAACATTGGGATCAATACCCATATAATGCACAATTGCCTTGGGATCATCACCATACTGGCGCATTACCCTTGATTCCTTGATATAATCCTCACTACACTCTGTTTAGTTAGTTAACTGAAGACTGGTTGACTAGATAACTCATCTAGGTGGTAGTTCACTCCTATAACTTCCTCAGAGACTAGACTAGGTGGAAGTTCACTCTTGTAACTACTAGTGTGTGTCCAGATTACTCTAGAACACCAATATGGTGCATTGGTTGAGTTATGCAAATTATATCATGTGTAAATTATTCATTATTCATTATAGTTAATGAGAATTCTTCCATTCTTTCTCTCCTTCTTCCGCTTTCTCAATTTATCTCTACAAATGTGTGTAGTATTATCTAGATAGATCTATTTTGTGTAGGTTAAACACATTTAAAAGGATAATATGCATGGAATCTATATGATAACTTGTCGGATGCACAATTATTTGTAGTTACAATGGTGGACGACAACTTCATAGACATTGTGTAGTTTTTAAGTACATGAATGGCTTCCTCAGATGTGGAAGTTAGTGGTTAACTGTAGGGAACTTATACAATTTAGGTGCAGATGAAGTATTGAGGCGATTCATGTTGCATAATTAAATGCTAATGATACTCTCAGAAGCACACTAAGGTATTAAAGGAGGACACTACTCAGGTAGAGCAACAATTCATAAAATTTTGTGTGTAGGGCTCTGGTGGCCCACACTTCATAAGGATGGTAAATAATACTATCATGCATGCGATGTTTGTCAAAGGGTGGGAAATCCATCCATAATGGATGATATGCATTTACACCCACATGTTACCTTGTAGGAATTTGATAAATGGGAGATATAATTTGTTGGACCAATCAACCCATTAGAAAGAAGATCAAGATATAGGTACATAATCATTGCGATGGATTATTTGACCAGATGGGAAGAGGCAACACCAGTCATGGAATACACTGCAGAGATTATTATAAGATTTTATTTGGTAATGAATTTACAAGATCTAGATGCACATACATTTTACTCAGTGATCAATGGACACACTTATTGAATAATACAAATGCATCATTAACTGAGGAGTTTCAAATTCATCATTAGAGGAGAAAGCCATATCACCCCCAGGCCAATGGGACAATAGAATATTTTAATAAAATTATGGAGGATGTGATGACAAATATCTTCAATGTAGGAAGAGATGATTGGGACTTAAGGCTTCCTACAATATTATGGGCATACAAGAATACAAGGAAAACATTGACAAGACAAACACATTTTAGGTTGGTAAATGGGAAATAAGTTATTATGCTGATGGATTGTATTGTACTCATCCTACACTTTACGATGATAACTAATATTTAGAACTATGACATAGTAGAGGAGAAATTTTCATAGTTTCTACATCTTGAATAAGATTGATTTGTCGTAGGGTTCCATCAACAAGTTCAGAAGGCAAGAAAAAAGGCATGGCATGATAAATACATTAAACAAACAAAAAAATCATGTGGGGGACTTAGTATTACTATACGACAATAAGTTCATGCATCATCAGGAAAGTTTTGAATGCACTAGTTAGGAAAATATGTGATTAAGCATGTGATGGAGGTTGGTTTTGCGCAGTTGGAAACACTAAATGGAGAAGTCTTTGGAGGAATGTTGAATGGAAGTCAGCTAAAAATCTATAGAGACGGGCAATTTTATGCACATTAAAATGAGTTGCACAAAACTGAATGTACCCTAGTAGTGTATTATAGTAGGAAAAAGGAAAATAAAAAGTAAGAAAAATTAGAAAAAGGTAAAAGAAGAAAAAGTGGAAAAAGAGAAACGAAAAATGAAGGAAAAACAAGAAAAAAATGAAGTAAGCTACAATGAACATGAGGGCGAAGAAAAAGTGAATGTTGCATAGATAAAAGAAACAATGTAGAGACAATTAGGTGTGCACATAAGAAACACAAAGAACATGCCTCGATGGTGGTAAAAGACACTCTTCAAGAACAAGTATCGAATATCAGGGAAGTCATTAAGGCTTCCATACTAGGACTGAGGACTTTGAATCACACAGTACAATCGAGACACCACTGAAGTAAAATACACAAAGAGAAATAAACGTTATGAACAAGGTATCAAATATTAATAAGTTGGATGAGGAATGTGAAAATCTATTTGAGGAAAGCCCACATATATGGGAAAACCTTATGGAGGTTCTAGAAATGAAGGTTGTGGAAGCTAGATTGAGGGATTTGTAGGAAAAGGTGCAAAAGGCCTTGGAGAACATATGTATGATATCACTAGCAGATTGCATGTTGATTATACTAGCATAAAGGCAATCATATAATGAAATATAAAGGAAACAAACCAATAGAATATTCTCCAACAATGATTAGTACATATGTAAGATGAATCACTAAGGGTAATAGGGGAATTGGTAGTTGCACAAAGCAAGAAAAAGCAGGAAGTTCATGACAATGAAGAGAAACTCATGACCTTGACTGTGCAGGCCATAGAGGAGATTTTGGAACAAGAAGCATAAGTTAAGAAAGAAGTCGCGATAACAAAGGACACCTCCCAAAATTTCATGGAAGCATGGAGGGGCATGACACAACATGATTGAGTGTCTTGGGACAAGCCATAGGTGAGTGTCAGGGGCCTATTGTGAATGTAATTTGAAGGGAAAATAATGAGGGCACATGTAAGAGAAGGAAGGAGAGAACTCAAACATGCAAAAGAAAGGAGACGTGCAAAAATAGGAGATAAAGGAGCATGCAGGCCAAAGATAGGAAAAACACACCCAAACAATGAGTTGTCATGAGTTGTAATAATGAGTTTTCTTAGGGTTTTGGGTTGAGAAAGCAAGGTTTTGAGCCCTAAATTCCATGTATAAATATGTAATGGGTTAGGTAGAATAGGTTTTTGACGTTGAATGAAAAGAGGGATGAAGCAGATCTAATTTTTTTGATATTGTTGCGAAGAGAGTGAGAGAATAGAATGAGAATAAGAGAGAGTCTATGTCTAAAGGTCTAGGGAGATTTTTCAAAGAGAATTTTTCACTACAAAGTGGCGAGGAAGGATGGATAAAGATAACATGATATATCTATTGTAAGGATAGTGTGCAAGCCTCAGATGAATTTCACAAAGAACAATAAAGAAGCCAACCATTGTGGACGTAGCCTAAATATTAGGTGAACCATGTTAAATTATGTGTATGGATTTCTTTTTGTGCAATTTTTTTATGGATTTTCTACTTATGCATAGCTTTATCTAGATATTTTTGCTAGATAATTGATGCGTAGTAATTTTGAATGTTACAATGAATAGTTTATGTTGCAATTTGTAGTATAAGGGTGTTGTATAACTGAATTTACCAAATAATTAAGGGAAAAGAGACATAATATCTTGCACAGAGGGTAGATAAATATGAATGAATATTATGATTTCCTCCCATCCCATCATCCCTGCAGAAACTTGGTTCTTGCATCCCCAATAGATGCCTCAGGTGAGAGTTCAATTTCATGCAAGTGATGTTGAAAGGGTAGATGTCTACAGGGTTTGTTGGTAGAATAAAACTGAACCTAGTGTCTCACAACCACATGCCAACAATCCTTCTAGATATTTCTCTTCTTGAATAAATCAAACATGACCCTTAATCCCCTTTTTTTAATTTTCACTTAAATATTAAAGTCACTTTACTAATGTTTAGCAACTATTAATCTAAAAGTTACTTTATTATATTTTAATTAAATGTCACTTTATAAACATAACATCTCCTAGCTACGTGACATCAAATAAACCCCCCGACTCCATTTTTTCTTCACTCACAAGCCTCAAAGGTCATCTCCAACTGCATAACAAGGGAACCCAAAAATGGGGACATGATAGTCCTCCCTTTCAAAATATTGTTTGTCCTCAAGAAATGTCATCACACCCATAAGGCCAAGAAACTAAGGCAAATTGAAATTGATAATGATCCCTGGGTCCTGAACTAATATGAAAGTTACACAACACCTATCACCCACAATACTTCCCTACAATTTACTAACATAAGGGGCCTCCTAAAAGTAACAATTGGATTTTCCATCTGTATCAGATGACAAACAATCAACCCACAAATTCCTAGGGTCCCATTCTATCACCAGAAAGGACCCATCATGTTGATGTTGCACCACTTTGCTCGTAAATATATGATCCTCCTACCTAGTATGAATATTTCACTCCTACATCCTTAGACTGTAATGTCTCAAAGAATTATCCCCACTATAGCAAATCATATCCTACTAGTTTATCTCAGTGAATTCAACCAAACCAACTCTAAAATCAGGCATCTCGGATAATTCTATGTGGTCACAAACTTATATGGTAATGATGAAACCTAATATCTATGTATAAAAGGGGAAATCCATAATACTCCAGCACCCCAGCCTACTCCAATCATCCAAGCATCATCTAGAAAATATCTCAACACATCGTCTGCAAAGTCCCTCCATGCAAAACTCTCTTTGATCAGCCTATAAGTGGTAAGGTCACCATGGTCCCAAACTAACATGTATGATGTGAAGCATCCTCTACTCATAGCCCTGTTCTTACAGGTGATAACAAAATAATCGACATGACTGCCTCTGATAATATAGGAAATCGAAAACCATAAAAACTTGGTCAACTCATTAGAGGACAAATCCTCCAAGAAACCAAACCTAAGGATCCCAAGAGTAAACTCCAGAAGGGTCTGCATCATGGATGCCAAATTGTCAAGAACTGCAGTTCCATGGTCCCAAGCTAATCATTGAGAGGAACCATCATACCAATGTTGCACCTATTCGATCATAATCGTCTGACCACAATGGTTAGACTATGCTCTTCTGTCCTAGACCCCCATGATGAAATCCCTTAAAGGAATGCACTCATTATCCTAGATGATATCCCACCAAGGCATCTTTGCGATTTCAAATCCTACCAATCTGTGGATAGAATCGGACCTGGGTATTTTGAGGGAAACCCTACCTCACCATATATAACAAGGATCAACAACTCCTCTCACAACATCCCCACAATGATGTATACCAATCACTAACATGACCTTACTGGTCACCCTAATCATATAAAGTAGTCTATCAATCCAATGAATTCCAGTGTCCCCCAACCAAATTGTATGTCCATCACTCCCAATTCTTACTGGAATATCTATGAACTGATCCAAAAAAGTCTGGATCTCCTCATGTGCACTCTACATATCATGTGGTCCAAATTAAAGACCTATGACATGGCCACAATGCTACATGTCTCATCCAACTAACTCATGTTAAACTCTCATTTCCTGTTGTATATAATGAAGGCATCAAATAATAGCAATATATGCCTCTGATATTGCTTGCAATATTGGAAAATGACTAGCTCATTGGTCAACCCCAAGGGCATGACCAAGAACTTGTAATGAAGTTTTGAAGAAGACGTGTGAGTATCCTACTCCGTGTTACCCAAATGATGATATCCCAGATGAAAATCAATCATTGAGGGATATGTTGCTCCCCGAGGCTCATCCATATACTCACCAATCATGGTAAACCTCAACTCAATGGTATGCTCGAGGACTCTGTCAGGAGGTCTCCCTAGTGGAAACAATCCACACCTCCATTGTACATTTTCTTGTGCCAATGAATACCCATGCATATCGTCGATTATCAAAGAATTGGGTTGTATCATCTTATATAATGCAAGCGCTACAGTATCCATCACTTTGTTGATGTTGCCTAAAACTATATCCCGTAGCATACCCAAGTATGTCATATTCATGTCCACCCAATATATTGATGCATATACTTCCTTGCGGGTTGGTTCGCGAAGTATGTACTCAATTGTCTCCCTGGTAGCTAAGCCTTGAGCCTTTCATAGGATCTCCAAAATAAATGGCTCATGATCCCCACAATGAAAAATAATAGCATGGTCAAAACCATCTACATTATACCCCTCCTCAATCACCTACAACTCATAATGCTCCTTGTGTGAAATCATCACAAAAGGATCCTTCCTCAAATCATGAGTTTCACTCACACCCTCATTTGTCATGGCTTCCAAATATGGTGGTGTCATTGTTTTTTTCAATGATGAATGGCATGCCAAGATCAATCGGTAACAAAGCTCCCCAACCTCCCTTTCTTTGTCTTCAACAAACTTAAGAGAAAGGTCCCTATCCATGAAGAACTGCAAGTAATTGGATTTCATCTTCTCTAGTGCTTCTTTGATGATGTGTAATTGAGCACTAGTGATTCCATATACCACTCCTTTGTTTCTCTCCTCCATCTAATTTTTCCACATAAGATATTCATTAAATTTATGATCACCATTTTCCCTCATCAACACCTACATAATTTGCTCCTATGTGACCAATAGTCGATTCTCCAAATCACAAAATTTTATTTCATCAACATGGCATGGGTTGTCACATAAGGGATCAACTGAATCACTAGATGATAATGTGCAATGATGTATCTCACATGGGCTATCCTCCTCATATAATATTCCTGATTCATTATCATCCACCAAATCAGCCGCTTCATTTTCATCCTCTACACATGCATCATCGTACCTATCATCAATAGGATGAGGTGTTGAATCCATGTCATCGTCAACATCATACATAAGGAAAAATGTTGGATCCTCAACATTGACTAATTTAAATATTTCCTCTTGGTCATCAAAAGTAGGGAAATATGTTGCATCTTCATATTCTCCATCTAGCATACTGGTGTCATTGGTATCATTGGTTAGTTCAGATGATGCCTCATAAGATACTATTTTGTCTTCATATATGCATACATCCTCCTCATGGCTAGATGCATACTCCTCCATCAGTCCTTCATGATCATCTCTCTTTAATTTCTTCCCCGAGGGTGTAATACCCTCAAAAGGGAAAACATGCATAGATTTCCTCACCCAATGCTAGATACTCCTAGTATTAAGGCTTGTATCTTCCATATTTCATCCAAACATTCCATATGTATCTTCTTAAGTCATTGCATCATGGCTTAGAAAAAACTCCACCCTCCTTCAATTTGAGTTTGATCCACTAGAGATGACTCATGCTCCTTTAATCAATACGACCTATTTAAGAAATTAATATTGATCTCCCCCATCTCGAACTTGTCTTGAACAAGAGAGATATGCTCAGATAGGGTATTAATGTTTGTTGTTCAATCTATGGGTTTCTAGTTATGTATTTTTCTAAAAACTTTGCATGACATATGTTTAATTCTATAACTTGGTACCAACTTTCACATACAATTTATTTATTTCGTCAATCATATAACATACATCCAAATATTCATGAAAATGGAAAATAAATTATAACATCTTATTATAGGTGGAATATGAGACGTAATAATAAGAGAGTAGAAGTTGCAAAAAAATCAACCAATACTACAAAATGAAATAAAAAACTTGGTATAATTCCTTAGTATTATCCAAGAATGATGATAGACTAATCTGAGGCTCTCCTATCCCCATGAATTCACCTCCAAACTCCACAAATCAACAATGAATGCCTCGACCCTACTTAATGGAACTCAACCCAAGTGGAAATCAACCCTCTAGAGAAGAATATGGCCTCACAAAGAGATCTTGGCTATTGTTGTGGTAACTTGGCCTTCAATCAAGAAAGACTTGGCCCTTTCTAACCATGGTTTACCTTACCAAGAGAAAATTTTCCATACTATGATAAAAACAACCCCTCCAATGATTAAACTTGACCTAATAAGAAACTACGACCCAACAAGAAAAAAAATTGGCTCCTTTAACACTAAATCACTTCTATTTTACTACTGCATATGGAAAATATGCCCAGGGAAAGATTCAAACTCCTTACATTTCAACTAGACTCCCTCCCACGAATTCTTCATCCACACACAAGGATGGCTCACCTAGCCACATAAAATCAATTCCTAGGAAAATATATTTTTCGTAGCTATGGAAAACTCGGTCAACACACACATGAACTTGGCCCTAGAGAATCAAAATGAGTTGTTGCAATTGAAGAATTTGGATTTGGTGTCACTATTTCCCCTCAGGATGGAAATATATACAAATATGATAGCACTATAATATCCTCATTAGAGCTAGGTAGGGATATTATGAAGTTTTATGCAACTATGTTATTTTTCCACAAATATTTTTCATTCATTTTACTAAAGAAATTTCGTCAAAAATATTGCAGGAATTCTAGATACACATGGAATAGAAGATAATCATTGAGTATTTTATTTTGAAGAAAGAAATGAATAGATCTACCCAATTATTTCTATGATATTTGTAATACATCAATGAAAAACACATAATAACAAGAAAAAAAACATGGATCATGTCACCATCATCACCAGAAAATCCCACAAATATGCACCTTTAAACTAATATCAAACTAAAAATGAATATCAATTTAAGTTCCTTCCCACTGTTCTACATAGGAACCTTCGTTATCCCTCCAAGAAGTCCATGACCTGTCAAATCCCTTCGTGGACCTCCTGTACTCTTGACTCTACAAAGAAGGGGATCTCAACCCCTACATAACCCCCACAGTACCTCCTATGACCTTCTTCCTTCATCAATTGGTCTTCATGATCCCGCATGGCCTCTCTATACCCTGTGGATGCTACAAAGGTGGCTAGGCCCCTCTCAAATTACCCCTGCGACCCCTTTCTTAGTGCACGGATTTTCTAGGACATCTTGTGGCCTTTATATCTATCATGCCCTATCTAAGGAACCTTCATGGGTCCTCACAATGCTACAATGAATGGGACCGACCCTTCTACAACCTCTCAAAGTGATACTTGACCCTCCAGTCCTACAAAGAATCAAATTGGCTCTCTTGAAAATTCATTGCACCTACTCACTGAAGATAAACACAAGGTAGAATTCCAATGGAATACCCTGGATGGATTTCCTGCCTTCACAATAGATCTCATCCCACAACTAATATTTCACCCAACAACTAGTTATGGCTCCTTAACCAAGGAACTTGGCCCATCCAATAAGTAAAGAAAATGCCCTTTATAGATAAAAACAACTTCCTTGAATAATAACTCGTCCTTGCATATAAATACAACCCCTGTAAAACCTGGTCCTACTAAAAAACATAGTTTTGGCCCCTCTATTCTTGGATCCACTATGAAATGGAAGATACATCCCCTAACATAAGTAAAAATGCAACCACTAACCAATCTATAATTTTATCATTGTTTCCCCTTAGGCTAGAAAGATTTCCATCTTTGATACCACTATAATATCCCCAGATAGCTAGGTTGGGATATTAATGATTTTTTCAAATACTTCACATTAGAAATGACTTCATGTTATAAATTGGTTAATAGATTACTACAAATAGATTTCACACATCCTACTAAATACTTTCTTCGAACATATTGTATGCAAATCAATTACACATGAAATAGATAGACAATATGGGTAAATTTTATTATGAGTGGAACCCAGAAACACAACAAAAATTATTCTCTAATGGATATTATGGCACCTGCAATACAATGATGAAAAACACACAATACAAGCCGAAAACTTGGAATCAAGCCATGGCCTCCTCCATAGATGATATCGAACCCTCTAAGTTCCACAACCTCTCCAAGTGAATTGCTACAACCCAATACTGAATTCAAATCACCAGATGAAGGTCTAATGAAGATCTTGGATGGATCCTTCTTCTTCTCTATCTAGGGTGGATATTGCACCACCGAAACTAAACTACAATGGAAGAGATTTTCCAAAACCATAATGAAAACCTTGGCTCCAATAGAACTCCAAAGAGATCAATACCAAAACATAATTCCAAAGTGAATCACTACCTCTCCTTTTATTCTTCCTCCATGTCCTTCTAGATCTTTCCCTTGTTTACTAAATCAAACATGACCCGTGTTCCCCCCTTTTTAATTTTCACTTAAAGATTAAAGTCACTTTACCAATGTTTAGAAACTATTAATATAAAATTTAGTTTGTGTAATGTCCCAAGGCCAAGCCTAGTTGTAATTATGAATGTAATGATGTTTATAGGCTGGTGAGACAAGTAATTATAAGTTGGTAGACTTATGTGTTATTAGGCCAAAGAGCCTAGATGTTAAGGCAAGTGGGCCTGATTTTTGTATATGTAATTATGAAGATTGTTAATATAAATACATTGTTCCGTGCAAACCGACCATGAAGAAAGAGTTATGGGGGACTAAAATCCACTGGGTTAGGAAAGGGAGGAGGATAAGCGATTGAGGAAAAAGGGCTAAGCTTAAGAGCCTAATAGAATAATATATTATTATTCTAAAAGATGTAAAGATGATATTAATTTATCCTAAGTTCCTTTAGGAAGAGGAACGAGTTCCAAGTGGGGGGAACACGCTCCTAGAGGGAGCCAAGTGTCATCCAAATCAAATGAAAATTTAGGGGGGAACATTCTCACCAGGCTGAGCATTCTCACGGTTGGGATGTTCTCACCAGGTGGACCATTCTCATGATTATCGACATTAACTCAGGACCTCACCATTCAAACCAGGTTGCCCATCTGTTACCCTAATTGAGAAACACACGCAGCTAGCACACAATAACCCTGGAATTCCATTTTGGAATTTCTGAAACACCCCGAACCTATATAACAAGCTAATTTTTTAACCCTGTTGCACCTATACCCTAGTGGTTTCCTACGTTTGTCCTGTCAGTATCGTTCCCCACACAAAATTTGTGTTTCTTCCATCACCATGCCCATGGGTTGAGAAGCAGGAGTGAAAAAGCAGGTTGTCAAGCATGTGGATAGAAGAAGTAGGTTGTCATGCCTATGAGAAACTCTCTCTAAGTGAGAGAGTGTGCTAAGGAAATGAGTTCTCCTGGAGGGAGTCTAGTAGTATCTACAGAGCTCTGAGAATTCCTGATCTATCTTGTTGCTGAAGCCCCGAAAAAGGAGTTGTAGCAGCCGAAGGATCGTGTGGCAGTGAAGGTGTACACTCCTGGGGTGGGACATGCATGTGGGGAATGATAGTCTGTGAGATATGGGCATAAGTGTCTCCTTGGAGGAAATACTTCATGTTGTATTGTGAAACTTCCTGTTGTCCATGCCTAGCCTAGGAATCCATTTCCCGATGGAGCTTAGTCCCATCTCGGGGGTGACCCACTACTGAGAGTGATGAGAAGCGTGGTCTAAGGCTGGGAGGTTCGTGGAAGGTCTGCACATAGTTGGTGTACTTCAATTAAAATATAAGTACCAAACCTTTTTTCATTTACATGTTGTGTATTTGTAAATGATATTATGATGAGTATCACATGTATATGATGCTATATTTATGGGTTTTCTTGTGAATATTGTATGTATGTTTTTACTGTTATTTCTACATTATGCTATGTGATAGAAGAATGTAAATTGTCCCTTCCTCATTAATCTATGTATTAACAGAATGTTTATGTCTAGTTAAAAAATGCATTAGATTAATATTTATGTATGTTCGAGCATGATAGTTATATGGAGTAGCATGGCCTGGCCCGGATGGTCAGGGATGTTACAGATTGGCATCAGAGTAGAAATATGTTTACTCTGTGGCATAGCCTAGCTTATTGGGTGGTTGGGGATGTTACAATTTGGTATCAAAGCCATGGTTTTGACACTGAGCCTGGATGGGCCATGTTAGTGGTTAATGAAGAAAATATTTCAGAGTGAATTGTTGTCAAAAGGGACGAAATTCAAATTTCAGAGCGTCCCAGAGCATCAGGAAGGCACCGTCTGAACACTTAGACTGTCTTCAAAATCTTAGGAAGTATATTAGTTCAAGAAAAAATATAGAGGAAAGAATCTACAAAAATCATTGTGTTGGGACACGAGGTTGGAATTTGGGTTGTAGGATATATTCGGGAGAAGGAAGATCCTTCACAATCATCATATCTAGAAAAGGTGCACAAAATTTAACCCCTAAGTACTTCGAACTTCACGACTTCGACGAAGTTTATGTGTGATAGAGAAGAAGGGGCAAATGCCCGAAGTTCCAAAGTCCCGAAGTGGATATACACCATATATCTGGGGAAACGTTCTTTTTCGTTGGATTGGTTGAGGATAGATTAAAGTCGTAAGATCAATCCAAGAATAGAAGGTAAGGCACAACGATGAAAAAAAATGGATCTCATTAGTCAGATCTTTGCACGGGTGATTGTGAGTCATAGATCTCACAGAAGTTCGGGAGTTCAGCGTTCGGGAGAAACAAAGTGTGCTAAGGTGCAAATTCCTTAAGTCTTGAAGTCCAAAGTTAATCCAGACCATTCATCTAAAGAGACACGTGTCAGCAGATTGGCTAGTTCAGGAATTCAACATTTGGGAGTAATAAGGTTTGATAGAGTGAGAAATCCCAAAGTCTAGAGTAAATCCAGACCATTCATAAAAGGGGGCATGTGTCAGGATAACATCTTGTTCGGGAGTTCAATGTTCGAGAGAATTGGAATGTGCTAGTGTGAAAATTCCTAAAGCCCGAAGCCCCAAAGCCAAGGAAAAGAAGTGGCATGGAATGATGATGTCACCATTGGTGATGTGGACTATTCCTAGACGTGCCATGTTCCACCACCTTAATTGTCTAAAGTTGTACCATGTGGACCCCGGAAGGTAAAGTAGTTTGAAAGTTTGAGAGTTTGAGAGATTTGAGGAATGCAAGTGTAAAATCTTCTGAAGGCCAAAGTCTTGAAGTGATGTGGTCTATTGATGTCACTAGGGATGATGTTGACACATGGGATGTGTGCCACATTTTAGTGAGTTAAGATCCTTTGCAAGAATGAAATTCCAATTAGAACATGACATGTGTCACCCATGTGATTGGGACATGTGTCCGACTCTAGTATTCTGCCATGTGGCACACCTTTCGAGCATGGGTAGTGGGGCCCTGAAGATACCTAAAGTAGTTAAAAACTTGGTGAAGAATTTAACCAGACTGGGGCCCATGATAACTTGACCCCAATATATTCGTGGTGCCATATCATGAAGTCTGGAGACTTGGTACTCTGGAGGAAAGGTGTTATAGTTAGCATTGAGTAGAGAACTCTCGAAGGCCTGAAGGCTAGAGTTAATATCAATCATTGGTCACAAGGGAAGTGTGGCATTAGATACCAAGGTTCAAAGACTTTATACTCTGGAAGAAATGGTTCATGGTTGAATGGGAGGAATAAATCCCCGAAGTCTTGTAGCATCGAAGTGACGTGACGTGATGACATGATCGGGGGTCATGTGAAAGTATTCAGATATTCACGGTTCAATATTTTTGGGGTGTGCATATGTGAAATCCTCTGAAGTCCTAGGACCTCAAAGCTCTAAAGTCTCATAGCCCTGAGGTCCTGAATCCTGAAGGGCCAAAGTTAATATTGATCGTGGGTCAAAAAAATGACACTTGGAAATAGGTGCAGTAGTCCGAAGAATTGACACTCTAGAAGGATTGAGAGTATGGATAGTCTAGAACTCCCAAAGATTAGAGTTCCATAGTAAATATCAGTCATAGGATGTTGGGAAGCCATGGACCGTTGATCCACCCCACTCTGCAAGTTCACCAATTCGACACTCTGGGATATTTGTTGTGATGTGTGGAAATGGAAATCTCCAAATCTCTGAAGCCTCAAGGTGTCAAGGCTCTGGATAAGCACCCAACTATTATAACTTGGTCACAAACATGGTCACATGCGAGTTAAGGGCTGAAGAAAAATGGGCTTGTTAAGTCTTAATATTGGCTCATTAACCCTTAATTGGGGCATATTACATTAGTAATGTTATTTTATTTATGTCGGATTTATTCCATTAGTTGTAATTATACCTCCTAGTCTCATATATATACCAAGGAGACATTTTCATTTGGAATCATCTTGTACTTGAACATTTATGTGGGGTAAAAGGAGGTTTCCCCCTCAAAGAGGCTTATTATCTGAAATTATCTCTTTTTCAAGACGTTGAGTATTTATTCTGAGGTTTTTCTATGATATATTGATATTTGGTTCTTAACATATGGTATCATAGCTCAAGGTCTTGGGGTTTCGCTGCTGCATCTGAGACACCTTGGAATTTTTGCTATAAAATAGTTTATACAACGTTCCATAAGGAACGACTTAGAGGATATTTAGTAGATGGATCAAGGTACTTTGGGTTAAAATTTAATCTCCCGAGGCCTTATACTTTTGGAGATACATCCTTTACAATATAGGGTTATGGAATCATCCTGAACTGAGTCATTGCGGAATTTTCGGTATAAAACTTTTTCTGTGATGTTTCAGACCCTGAACTATGGAGGATATTCACAAAAATTAGAAAGGTATATGTGGTTAAACGTTCTGCTTCTGGGTCATCTTACATTTGTATATACACCCTGTGGAATATAGGGTATCTGACTAGTCCTATTGACTAGTATCAAGAAGGTGTTCCAGGTAAAACAATCATAACTTCTTCCTAGAGTATTTAAATTGAGTGAGACCAGTTTCATTGGATAATGGATAGTCTATAGTATTTCTGGTATGAGTTTCATAATTTTATATCAATTATTTTGTTTGGGGCATGCTATACACGTGAGATCTCTTGGAAAGGCCAAAAATCAGCAAGTTGTGGAGAAGTTACCACAAATTCCACTTGGCACATTGAATTTTGATCAGACCTGTGGAATTGCAGGGAAGAAATATCATAGAACTACAAAAAATAATGTTTCATACTTGTAAGGGCCGAAATTTGGGAGATACAACAGAAGCAAGATTGTCTACAAGAACCACCTCAAAATCAAGGTTCAAAAGTGATACTTGGCCAACATGCCACCCAAAAAGGGAACTTCTACACCAAATAAGCCTCCAGACAATCCTACTTGGACTCTTTATAAAAGTGAAGAAATTTGTAGGGACATAAATGATTTACAAAAGAATACAATAACAAAAGATTAACTATAAGAGATGATGGATTCAACAGAAGCTAAGTTTGAGGCAATAAATACTAAGATGGATGCTTTAAAAGAAGAGATCATGGAAGTATTGAAAAATTTCGTAACAGAGAGGACACCTGAAAGTGAAAATGCATCCCATGAAATTCATGATGAGGACACAAGGACGGTGAAGCAAGACTGGATAAACTCTAACCTTGGGTTGAAGACCAACCACGTTCCTAAGATCGATATGAGGAAGTTTGATGACAAGCACCCTATCACATGGATACTTTAGATGGAGCAATTCTTTGATCTACATAATGTGCCACATACACAAAAGGTACAAATTACTTCTTTATATTTAGAACCCAATCAATTTGGATGGTATAGATGGCTTTGGTCTCGCAAATCAGTTGTCTCTTGGAAAATTTTCACAGAAGTAATGATAGCACACTATGAGGATACAAGGAGCAATACCTTCTTTAGCCAATTGATAAGTCTCAAGCAAAAAGGTTCAGTTACAGAGCATATTGAGAACTTCCAAAGATTGAATATAAAGGTAACAAATATTATAGATGAGCACTTGATTGATGTATTCATAGGAACTTTAAGAGATGACATTCAACATGAGGTTTTCCTTTGGGAACCCAAATCATTGGAGAATGCATTTAGGGTGGCAAGAAATGTTGAAAGTAAAAATATGTCTATGGCTACAAGAAGGACCAATCATAACATCTATAGAGAGAATAATGCTCCTTCTTATAAAACACCTCAACCTACAAGGTTGACACCTCAACAATTGGAGGAAAAAAAAAAGCAAAAGGTTTATGCTTTAATTGTGACAACGAGTAGAGTAAGGGACATAAGTGTGGTGAGAATAAATTATACTACATAGATTGTGAAGAGGAAGAAGAACAAGAACCATCTCAAGATGAAAACGTAGAAGCAATTTCATTTGAAGAGTTCACTCCCACGATATCGTGTAATGAATTGAATTGAATTAGCACTCCTCAAACCCTCAAGATCGAAGGATACATCAAAAATAAAAAGGTAATAGTCCTAATTGATTCTGGCAGTACTCATAATTTCATTCACTGTAAATTAGCCAAAGCTCTCAATTTCTTTGTATATCCAACATCAGAGTTTCAAGTAATGATTGAAGATGGAGGAACTATCAATTTCTCAAGAAAATGCAATAAGATCAATCTTACTATGGGGGAATATGTAATGAATAGTCCAATGATTTCTATACCCATGGGTGGTGCTAATTGTTAAGAACCAAATATCAATATAGCATAGAAAAACCTCAGAAAAAGTACTCAACACCTTGAAAAATAGATAATTTCAGATAACAAGCCTCTTCAAGGGGGAAACCTCCTTTTACCCCACTTAAATGTTCAAGTACAAGATTATTCAAAATGAAAATCTCTCCTTGGTATATATAGGAGAGTAGGAGGTATAATTACAACTAATGGCCTAAAACCGACATAAATAAAATAACATTACTAATATAATATGCCCCAATTAAGGGTTAATGAGCCAATATTAGGGCTTAACATGCCCCTTCCCTTGAGACAAGTGTTGTTTGCAATGCTTGAGTAACTCTGGATGCTTTTGTATAAAATAATCATCTTCCCAAGTGGAATCTTCAACCGGTAGTTTCCTCCATTTAATGGGATACTCTGAAATGGATCTATTCCTCAACTAGAAAATTCTTGTGTCATTGATGGCTTCAGGCTCCAATATGATTTTTCCTTCCTCGTCAAGTTATATCAATATAGTTTGAACTGGGATCTTGTCGCCTATAAACTTCTTTAAGCATGAAACATGGAAAACTGGGTGTACTCGTGAAGATGCACGCAACTCCAAATTGTATTCCATAGTACCAATCTTTTGCAACACCTTATAAGGGCCATAATACTTTGGTGATAATTTATTATCCTTCTTGGCTTGCTTGAGGGATATCTATTTGTATGGTTGTTGTCTTAAAACACCCAATCCCCTTCAAAACTTCTTTCACTATGATGTTGATCTGCGTGTTGTTTCATGCGATTATGTGCCATGTTCAGGTTGTCCTTTAATATTTCGAGAACTTGTTGTTGATTCTCGATGTGATCTTCCACTGCTTGAACCTTAGATTTTTCTTTTAGAGAAGAAGTGATGGAAGGAGGGTGGTATCCATAAAGTGCCATAAATGGTGTTTTGTTGCAGCATGAAAGGAAGTGTTATACCACCATTCTTCCAAGGGTAACCATTTGAACCATTGTGTTTGTTTATCAGAGACAAAGAAACGAAGGTAACCTTCCAGAAATTTGTTCACTATCTCGATTTGTCCATCATATTAAGGATGTTAGGATGATATATGAGCCAATTGAGTACCCAAACAATAAAATAATTATGTCCAAAAATGTCCAATGAATATGGGATCTCTATCACTTACAATAATCTTTGGGCTGCCCTATAGCTTTTGAATTGTCTCCATAAATGCAGTGGAAACTGTACTATCTTTGAAGGGATGTGAGAGTGCACAAAAGTGTGCATACTTGGTCAATCTATCAACAATCACCATGATGACACTCTTTCCTTCAGACAACACCAATTCCATTTCCCGTGGCATCACATTCCACGATAAATGTTTTTGTGAAGTTTGAAGTGGTCAAGAAAAGAGCTTTACACATCACCTCTTTAAGTTGTTCAAAATCTTTAGTTGCCTCTCGAGTCCGTGAAAATACATCCTTCTTAGTTAGTGCCGTTAAAGGTGTTTCTATTCTTCCATAGTTTCGAACAAACTTGCGGTAGTAGCTTGTCAAACCCAAAAATCCTCTAAGATTCTTTAATGTTTTGGGAATCGGCCATTCCATCATGGCCTTAATCTTGTCAGGGTCTACCTTAACACCTTCATGAGATACAATATGACCCGAATACTCTACCTCTATTACTCCAAAGAAACATTTGGATGGTTTTCCATATAGTTGTTGCTTCTTTAGTAGTTTTAGCACCTTGTCAACATGTCACACATGATCCTCCCAAGACTTGCTATAGATTAGTATATCATCAAAAAATACTAACACAAATATTCAAAGAAAGGGCTTGAAAACATAATTCATCAACCCTTGGAATGTGGAAGGTGCATTTGTAAGGCCAAAAGGCATGACCAAAAATTTATAATGGCCTTCATGAGTTCAAAATGTTGTTTTTGGGATATCTTCTTCCTTCATTCTGATCTGATGATACCTTGAATGAAGATCCAATTTTGTGAAATATATTCCTCCATGTAGTTCATCTAACAATTCATCAATGATGGGAATGAGAAACTTATCTCTGATAATGATCTTGTTGAGCTCTCTATAATCTGGACACATATGCCATGAGCTATATTTCTTGAATACCATTACCACTGGTGCAGAGTAAGAACTTTGGCTAGGTCTAATAATG